>OMPJ01042217.1:0-21495 GCA_900312935.1 Carapus acus
GTGTAACAGAACCTTCGCGTGCGCTGCGCAGGGGGTCCCGATTTCCACACACGTACCTGCACCAAGGTCAGAGGTCGAATGGGACACAGATTCATGTTTGTAGACGGAGACAAAGCTGTCTCAGGGTCATACAGGTCAGTGTGTGTGTGTGTTTGCGTGTTGGCGTGTGAATGTGTGTGTGTGAGTGGATTCAGTGAGCATGTGTGTGGATTTTGTGAGTGTGACTTGAATCAAGTAAAAAAACACATTCACATACACATAATGAGGCACTTTGTTTAGAAAAGAAGCAGGAAATCTCACCGTTCCACCCACTTTTGTTTGGCTGCATGTTGTCTCTTATAGAACAAATAATGAACAAAGGATTCATTTGATATACAGTAAATGTGTAGCTGTTCCCACATACCTGTAACATGATTCATGCTCATGAGAAAAACACACTCTTAGACGTAGGCTTCATTTGTCATTGCTACATAGAACAAGTTCAACGAACAGTGAGATTGCATGCAGCCCTACCCAAAGTGCATGTCCATGATAAAGAGAAGAACATAAGTAGACACAGAAGAAGGTGCTTGCTCATGTGTCAGTCTGTACAAAACTGAGATTTATGCCTGTCACTTGAATGTGTAGCTGAGGGGAGATTACAGTTTGTTTTGTCTTTTTCCTCCTCTGCTGATCTGCAGCTTCACCTGGATGTCATCGCGGCTGGAGCGACACCTGATCACTGTGGTTACCGGTCAGGCGGTTGACGCATTTGACCGCCTCTTCCGTTACCTTTACGTGAATTCCAATGCCGTTGACCTCCGGCAGGTAGCCACAGAGGCTGAGCCAGAGCCAGAGCCGCCACCACAGCCCATCACTGTGGCCTTGCCTTCTGCTGCTCTGGCGAGAAAACTTCACAACCCCAAGTACGCATTGGTTGCTACAGGAAACAATAGCTCCAGCCCCACACACTCATCTGGGCACAACAGCCCCAAAGACTCCAACTGCCAGACCCCAGAGACTATGGCTGCCATGAGGAAACAGCAGCGGAAAGCTCGGCTAGAAGCTCTCAGGGAGGTGCCTCCCCTCCACCCTGGTCTTGTTGATCTTGAGAGGGCCAACTTGATCCCGTATTTGCCCACCTGGCCAGAACCTGATCCCCCTAGCGATGTTATTGGGTTCATCAATGTTCGGGATGCCAACCGGCCAACTCCGGTGCACCTACAGCGTCATGAGATGTTTGGGACTAGCCAGGCCATCAGGTTCAAGAGTCCAGTCAGCATTCCAAAGGAGCCTCTGCCTGAGGTTGCAACGCCAAGGAAGTTAATGGCTAAATGCGAAAATGTGAACATGATCCAGCCTGCAAGAGGCAAAACCCAGTCTGAGCAATCAGCGAGAGAGAAAGCAGAATCGGCAGAACTGAGCAGACCAACCGAGCTCACACATGAAGCACCAGGAAGCAAGTCTGAAGGGGAAAGTGCACGGCTGGATCGCACAGTACCATCCGTCAGTGCACCTGCCAGCCATGGTGCAAGGCAGGAAACGACACCTCATCCAAGTACACACACACCTCAGCTTTTTGTGACTAAGGATTCTACTGTCGCCAAACCAGATGGAGCTCTGCCCATCGAGATGAACAGCGTTTGCGCTGACTCGAACGTTGAGGTGCATACGTCTACAGCCGAATCGGGATTTGAAAAAGAGGAGGAAAAAGTCAATCTTCCCATCGCCCCTTCCAGCCATGCTGCAAGTACAAACACTGCCTGCTCGAATGGCATCAACATTCCTCAACTCAAGTCGCACACAGGCAGCCTGCTAACCTCTTTCATTACACATGCGTCACAGCAAACTGAGAAAGTACCAACCGAAGATACCTCTGCTCTACGAAGCCCACAGCAAACCGACCATTGCTGCATCTCCTCTTTCCCAGCTTCCGAATTACACGTTCAGCCCAACAGTGTTAGCTCCTCATCTGAAAATATCCCGCTCATTTCAGTTCCAACCGCAGGTTCAGGCCATTCCACAGACACCTACTGCCTCCCTTCCTTACCCCCCATCGGGTCTTTGTCCTCAAATCCGCCTGTCCCGGCTGCTGACCTTCTGTCACCGTCTGTGCCCTCAGCTTCTCTATACACACCCCCAGTCCCCAAGCCTCGTACTGTCCAGCTTGTTATTAAGGATGGCAATGCTGCTAATGGTCTGGACCTGCCAAATGTCAGCATCATTATTAGCAGCCAGTTGCTAACAGACCAGAAAACGCCTGTGACAGCAACTATGGGTGGGAGCCCATCAGTTCTTCATGTCGCTATGCCAATTCAAGGCGAGCTTGGGACTGTTGCAGAATTGTGTAGCAGGGGAGAGGTCAAGTCTTTTGCGCAAAACAATGCGGAAAGCACAAGGAAACCTGAGGAAGGATGTTCTACCCCACAGCAAAATGCTAGTGTGACTACTTTGAGAGAAGATGTCTCGTGCGAGAAACCAGTTGGCCTAGATAACGTTTCCAAGAATATGGCAGGAATGCAGATGGTTTCCATAGCTACTGCCAAACCGCAATCTAAATCAGACAATTCAAGCACTGACAGATCAAACGCTACTGTTACTACTGAGGACGCAATGGCAAGAAATGGCGAATCCAAGCCTGAAAATGAGATGAGACCAAAAGAAGGGGTAGAACACGTCATTGAACTGGCATTAAAAATGGAAGAAGCAGGAGCATTAGATGTTCTTGCCTTGAATGTGGAAAACGTTGCAGTGTCACAGCAAGCTGTATATGTTACAAAGGCGAAGGAACCTCAGAAGATTTTGTACAGTGAGGTGATGTTGCAGAGACACAGAGATATGCAGGCGCTAGAAAGATCATCAGATACAGCAGGGACCTACACACACACACAGAAACTCAAGCTAGATGCAGATGCTTGGGAAGACAAAGACCTTGCCTACAATATCCACCTTCAGCCAGATCACCAACAGCAGAACACAAGAGAACACAAGGCTAATGGATGCACTATCGATACATCAGACCGCAACACCAGCATGGATAACACAACACCTCCAGGAGTTAAACCCATGACCAAGACACCAGAGTTGACGGATGTTGTGAAAGAGGTACCCAGAGAGATCGAAGAACCACATGAGGGCCTTGCCAAACCCCCCAGAAGCATGCATACACCTGAGAGGTCAGCAAGCTTACAAGGTCCCAACCTTCCAACACGCATACCAGAGTTGCGTTCAGGGACGCCAGAGCAAGAACAGCACTCGTTCACACCAGCCTCGACGCCTGACAGGATTCCCCATCAAGACTGGCAAAGTCACACACCGGAACAACATTCCAACCATCGAGACTTCCGAACACCCACGCCCGACATGAGTGACGGCTATGTCTCAACCAGAGAGGGCTCAACTCTGTCCACCACCTCGGACGAGTTTTACGAATGCCTCGACTCCCCTTTGCAAGAGCCTGTCCTCACTGGAGATGGTAACCGACCTCACAAGGCGTGCACACACTCGACGCCAAATGATGTCATTTACACCAACACCACGGCCACCTCTCCATCCTCTCCTACCCACAACATGTATTACAGTATTTGCAGTACCACATACAGTTCCTCTGAGAGCAGCTCGGTCAGTGAAACCCAAAGTTTAGTGGGGATGTCAGCCCCCTCTATCACGTCTTCCTCTTGCCTGACGGAGCAGAGGGACACGACGACAAAAGAGGACAGGGAAGCCGCAAGTAAAGAAAGGGACTGGATAGTGACAGGGAGCTGCCAAGAACAGGATGGAGAAAAAAACACAGGGACAGAGCCCAAAGCTCCTTTATCCTCAGGGTACAAGAAAATTAAGGTCAAAGGTACCACCGAGTTGCTGCAGAAGTTGGACCATGCCAAGGAGGAAAAGCAGGTTCACAGGAGAAAGAGGGAGCCATCCATCCGGGGAGGAGAGACTGTCACCTTCACAGGAGTGAATCCTGGAATACTGAACGGAGAGAGATCAGAGGGGAACCAACTGTTCTCGGGTCACGCTGCAGCACTGAGTGCGAGGGAAGAGAAAAGGACAAGAGGAGGACAGAGAGCAGCGGAGGCAATGGCACCAGGACTCATCAGCATAGAGAAGAGGGAGAGGAGCGAAACTGACAGAGACACGGAAGGACTGAAGGTACAAAGCACACGGAGGACATATCATGATATACATGATGACATAATACAGAACATTTTATTGCAAAACAATTCTCAATATGTAGTTGAAGCAAAGAAAAACAAATAATCCCATTTGGTTGCAGCACCTGGTCTGAATATCTACACTTGCAGTCTTGGACAAGGTACCTCGTGGTAGCGATAGCTTCTCAAGCTTTAAGATACTCCTGCTTTAAACCTAGATTTTGTGAATCTAACTGAGAAATAATGATAAATTGCCTCACGTTTCCTGGGGTAGAACTGACACACTGACACCGCTTTGTATAAGTGATTCTCCATAACCAAATCAATAACAAAGACACCTAAGTTAGAACTGACACAACTGTGCAAAAATATAATTGATTCTCCCTAACAAAATCAAGAAAGACATCATTTTCTTTTACTGTGACTGTTGAGGGAACCATGAGTCAGCAAATGTTTGAAAAGCAGGTTTGTGAGCACAAAACCAAAGAAACAGCTGGTTGATTCATTTTCCAATGTCTCGCACATTAGAGTTTTACATATTTAATACTGTTACTGTAAATTACACACTGTATATTCTCACAGAACCGATTGCAGTTAGCCAAGGCCTCCATGCTGCAAAGCAGCCAAGCATGTCTGTAGAATTAATTCTGTTCTTAAAACTATCAGTTCTCAATTTAGAGATTAGATAGCAACAATTGTAATTGCATGTTTAGAAGTTCAGCTCGTCATTTTCTCCCACTTTGACTCACTGAAGAAAGACGAGTTTGGTGGCATGTCAGACTTAGCTACGGGCTAAGACGGCAGTGAGCAGCTAATCCCTGCCACCCTTTGTGTCTGTGGTGGATCTGCTGGTCATTACTAAGTTTAACCTCACACCATGTGTTCATAATTGAACACAACGACAGTGTGTGAGTTTAAGTGACAGAACAAATCGCGTCGGAGCTCATGCAACTTTGACGAAGAGCTAAAAGATTTATCGGATGAGGTTTTCACATTGCCATGCTTCGTCTCAGCTGCCATTCTCTCCCCCGTCTGAGGAGTTAATATTTGAGTTGGCGAGGCATGACTGCTGTGTGGCTGAACTTAGCTCAGTCATCTAACATTAAGTCAATGTAAAATAAAACATGGATGATCGCATCCTGTCTTTTCCCCGTTGAGACTTTGCTGCCGTGTCTCTGTGTGTGTGTGTGTGTGTGTGTCTGTGTATGGACATTGGTAAAGTGGCTTGATAATTGTTTAACTGTCTCTTTTACTTTACCAGCATTTCCACCTTCCATCCAAATCTCTCCGGACTCAGCAGCAGGACGGTAAAGCTCTTTCCCTCCAGCGCCCTCCACCTCCATCCCGGACCACCCATCGAGCCTGGGGAACCCAGGAGCTCCTGACAGATGTTCAGCCGAGAGACAAGCCTGCATTGTTTCACGCCCCTCCAACCAAACCTCCTCTGCCTTTGCGAACAGCCGGGCGCAAACAGGCCGAGCTGCCCGTGGGCAAGCAGAGCTCCCCCAGCTGGCAGCCTGCCAGAACAGCAAAGCCACCGAGGACTATTCAATATCCCAAACCCGAGGGATCCTTCCTCCACGCCCAGGTGCAGTCTCGGCTCCATCCCCTTACCCCAACCTACGCCCAGGCAGCTGTGCAAAGTCACCCCGGGTTGAGACGCAGCTCCAGCACCCTGGGGCTCACTGGGGAATCGAAGGGAGGACAGGATGACGGCAAGACTCAGTTCGGTATCACCTTTGGCAGGCTGTACAGCTTAAAAGGCCTGAAAGACAGGATAGGCAAACTGCCGTCTCAGAGTAAAAGGAGCAGCACTGGATCTCCTGGGACTTGAATGCAACGCGCTTCAGAGTCTTCACATTGGACTTACAAGCACTTTAAATTAAGTACAGACGCCTGCCTCATCTGGAACATAAAAACTTGTTAGAATCCAGGCAAACAAAGAGGAGACTGCTTAAACAATAGTTTTATCAATGTCTGAGACTTCAGTCCCATTTAGACCTCACGCGTGTTTGGTCGGGCATGCTGTTGTTGCTCTCTGTTTTGTAGGTACGGACCTGAAAATACTTTAGATCTGTTGCAAATCTAGATGCAGAATTTTCTCGATATGTTGTTGGTGTTGAAATGTGGGGCATTTTTTGTATTTCTTGACTTGTAGACTAACGGAACAATTTGAATTGAAAGAAAAACACGTTTGCTTTTGGAATTCCTTGAAGTTTAGGTCTGCCCTGTGTTTTTGGTTTATTTCTTTTGTGCACTTTTGTGCACTTTTTTTACTTGCACAGTTTAAGCTCACCATTACTGAGAAATATTTAGGGTCGGGGATATTGAAAGAACTTGCCTTACTTACAGTATTGAATGTAGGTACAGTATGTATTCACCTGGCATATGTATATGGTTTCTGATGTGTCGGGAGAAGAATTATTTTGCATACTGGCACAGCGTTATGCTCACTGTGCTCTCGCTCCTTAACGTTCCTCCCAGCTGAGTACTGATTCGACACTTTTGACAGTTTCATCAATGACTGTGACCTTGGAAACAAAGGCGATTCGTAGGAAATAGAAAGCCTCCGTCTAAGGCTAATTCACTTTGGCTAAAACAACAGCTGGTGTCACCACGCCATGTGCACTCACACCTATCAACACTGTGGGCGCATCACTCTGGAAAGATGTGGCCACGTCAAACTGTGCAAGGAGTGAATCTCAACAGAAAACGCTGATTTCACATCAAACGTAGGTGTCAAATTGTCAGGGGAGTCTTGGGAATCTCCAAACATAAAAAACTATTAAAGTGTGCTTGTGGTCGAGAGTGAGGAATTAATTCTTTATTCTCGGTTCTAACTTGAAGCATTGTTCTAGCATAGATTCAAATGTGTGTGTGCTGATTAGGATGCACTGTTACATATGTCAGAAATATAAAAGCATCAATCTGGGTGCTTTGGATCGATGCCCCCCTGCACATGCAGCAGATGTTCCATCGATCATCAACACCAAGGTGCTGAAACCAACTAAGATTCAGGTACAGGTTCAAATTTGGTGGTTAAACTTCAATACAAACACTAATGATTGCAGCAAACTGTCCATATCTGATCCTGATTATCTGTTAAGTGATATGAGTGATATGTTCATTGAACTTCAGATACTGTAACTGTTAAATTGATAACTGGTTCCCTGATGTTGCCCAGTTTCTTTGTTCAGTCATTGAACGACATCCCTTGAATGACAATGGGATGTATATGGATTTATCCTGTATTCACTCGACAAAGATTCACAAGACAAATTATATTCAAACGATGGCTTCGATGGAGCAGAACTGGAAAAAGTGCCGACATGTAGACATCTTAGAGACGATAAGTTCATTGCACGTCGCAGCCAAAAAGGATTTTTGCTGAGCAGTGACTGATGACGCACTGCAAAACAAACTCACTGAGGACATAATTAAACAAATAACAGAACCAATCACATAACACAATTCATCTCACTTGTGCTAATCATGTATGTATTGCTTTTTTTGGACAATTTCTTTGTTTGAAAAAAAATAATACAGACTTAACTGTGCACAGCAGTCACCCTATAGATTGTGCATTTGCAATAAGTGAATATAGTGTATGTATACTGTATGTGTGTGGGGGGATGGGGGAGTAGAGGCGCATTACATATTTCATAGGTCAGTCACACGCGGGAGCTTGTGCAGAAGGTTCCTTCCGTGCCAATTCTTCTAAATTTGCGGAAAATGTCAGCAAATGATTGTTATTTGACGTGTGTAATAGTTTTGTTGTTCCTGAGTTCCTGAGACTTTTTCATGTGTCACTTGGCGCTATACGAAAAAATGAAACAAAACAAAACAAAGACAGGGTGTGCAAGTGGTCTGTAAAGAGAATTAAGACTAATATCATATTAAATTTGTGGCCACACAGTAGGTGTATGTTTCAAATTTAACTCTAATTAGAAGTGATTTAGACTAGGCAAGACTTGTATGTTGCTGTTTTAGTGCTGATCGAACCAAACAGAAAGCTTGTTGTTCATTGCTGAGAGATGAATCACAGCTGATTTAAACGTCAATACTTGTTGTAACACATAAACAACACACAAAAATACCATATAGCTGGTGCAGCTCCAAGCACGCCAGAGGGCCACACAGGCCAACAGACGAATACTGACATTGATCTGTTGAGGCAGAGCTGCAGGGAGGAGTTTGGAACCATAACTTACAGTCATACACCCACACACGCACACACACATACAATTCTCTAGCCCACACCCTGATTTGGCATGCAGCTGATTGTTGAGGTGACATTTAATTACTCCTACCAGCAAAGGTTACGAAACAGACGATGAATGCCATGGAAATAGATGAAACAAGAGATGCTCTCCCTGGCCTTCCCTCCTTTTTGCCACCCAAAAAACGATGAAAAGCCGCAAATAGCTATTTAGTCATTCACACTTCCACCCACCACACTTCCACCCACCACACATACATGACTAGAAATATAAACTATCAAATCTGTTAAAACTGTTAAGAAGGGGCTGATGACAAGTATGTGGCAGTAAATGTGACAAGCACACTTTTCGCTGAGTGATTGAATCTTGAACACAGGTAGGCTGTTGTCTTCTGATTTATGTGGCAAGGACAAAACACCTGAGAGCTATGAGACTAAAAAGAGCCAACTGGTGCACAAAGTCAGAAATCTTTTCATATTAAACACGTGGACAATTTCAATTGGAATGTCATCCACCAGGCCCGTCGTGTCAATACAGGCAACTTAGGCAACTGCCTAGGGACCCAAACTGGCAGGGGGCCCCAAGACTAGGCATGAATAAAATGCAACGACAATCTGTCTGAGTGCCCCTTTAATTTCTGTTACGGTCGATGCAGTAAAGTGCAATATCGGAATCCCCCTGAGGGAGGGCACGCTCACTGGTTACTGGCAGCCAGCCAAGATGGTGATTCCTTCAGCCGGCAAACGACAAAACTTCACTATGAATTAGGTAGGCGAGCAACAAAATATATAGGTAATTTAGCTACCTGCCTGATGTCAATGCTAGCAACTAAGAACAACAGTTTGTGCTGATTATGGCTACACGCTTCAATGTTTATTAACAGCATAAGAAAGACGCAGATCTGTTCCGGAATCACTGTTGTGCACTGTGCATCGTAATCAAGGGCATGACATTGCAAAAGCTTTGTGATAGGTTTTGATGAAAGTAGCAGCTTCTCTGCTATGCTAACTATTCCACCATGATAACATCTACGAAATGGGGGCTAGTAAAACCCACAATGATGTGGTGCTTGGTGCATCATTATCAGTGTTGGGAAGATTACGTTGGAAATGTATGGTTACAATTACAAGTTACCCTGTTGAAAAGGTAATAGTGGTGTAACTATTTCAATTACTCTCTCAAAGTAATGTAACTAATTACATTTGGTTACATTTTGATTACTTTCCTTAATTTTGAATGAATGCTCTCGACTGTTAAGATCTGATAGTGTTAACCTTTCAGCAGTACTTAAGACTACATAAAGACAATATCATAAGAGACTCCACAAGATTGAACTTCAGTACTTCAGTTTTTACTCTGAGAACAGCTGTGCATACACATCACATTTTTCATTGTCTTAGCATATCTGTAAACTTTCTCAAATAGGTTACATCTCACTTCGTAATACTGTTCTTCAACTATTAAACTACAGCTGACTTTGTCATCACTTAATCTACTAAGCATGAAAAGAGACACAGAACGTTGGCACTTCTTCCCCATTGTATTTAATGTGAGTACTTGCAAGTAACTGAGTGACAGCTAGGCTATACGTACTCTTAGATGTGTCTTTAGATTTGACATCGACTATTTCGACGTCGACAGCACCTTCACCGCTGGCAAACACTCTTTGATTGTACAATAATGTTCGGGCCCTTGTCGGCTTTCTCAACAAAGTGGTGTTTGTTTCCAAGTCAGGAATACATTTTTCCGCGCCTCCGACATGTTGCTGTGTCTGACGCTGACTGAATGGCACATGACCAGAGACAGCCAATCAGAAGCGTCAGTATCCAACTTGCAGTTTTGGAAGGAGGATGTTGATATGAAAAAACAATCGGATGAATCTGAGCGTTTGCAGCTATTTTTCAAATGTAACTAAAATTGTAATCATGGACATTTCCAAAAGCAACTGTAATCTAATTACTCATTTTCTCCCTGTAATGTAACGGATTACAATTATGTAAATTTGGTAATTTAATTACGTGACGTCGTTACATGTAATTCGTTACTCCCCAACACTGGTTACTGTTAATTGTGTTCGTATATCACCCGGGGCCAGAAACCACTTTTCTTTGTCGTGATTTTGCATTTTTATATATGACATTATATTGACAGAAAACAGGTGATCAGAGGTGGAACCATGAACAGGAGTCCCATGGCTGCTTATGCAGCCAGTGTTCATGCTTGTTTTGATTGATGGCTCTTTTCCCAACATACTGCTTAAATAACAGCATTCCACATGGCTCAAAGAGCCATTCCAAAGGAGTGCCAGGATGGATTTATAACTCCTCTATTATTCAGATATGACAACACAAAGAAATGTGGTACACCATTTTTATGACAAAGCACAGAAAATCACAGGTCAAAGCAGTTATTTCCATTAAGAAAGGCAAGAGTGAGTTGAGGGAGGAGTGACAGGTTTGATTTTTGAAATGTTGATGTTACCTTGCAATGTGCTTGAAATATCTGAAACTTTTAAGAAATCAATTTTCACTTTTTAAGGCAGTACATCTTGTTTCAGAGCTGATATCTGTAGTATTATGCCATGTGACAATTGTACAACCTGCGTTTCTTGACACAAAAGAACCAAAATAGAGACCCTTATGTGGGTGGAGCTTTTGACAATGCCACATTCAGTGCCTTACAAAACTTGACGAATAAACATGAATTACTACATTAGTCCACCACACTGAAGGGTGCACAGGAATCATCAGTGAAAGGAGGAAAGTAGTACTCAGTCAAAACAGTGAGGTCATCTGTAGTATTCAAATGTGATATTGAAATGTGAGCAGAGAAAATAAAATACTTTATGTAGGTTAAGACATATTTACATTTATATGTTAAATATTGCTCATGCTGAAACCCTGCTGAGACTTTCTTTGTACAGTAGATAGATAGATTGTACGTTACACTTCACAATTTCCACTGCTGAGCTGTAACTGTAATTGTTGTTTTAGAGACATTAAAGTTGCTTCCATGTGGAAAAAAAAAAAATCACTCTACAACTACATGCACCACTTAACACAATGTACATGTGTGTCTACAGTTAGATGCAAATTTGAGTTTGAAACATATAATTCAAAGAGTCAACCAGTGGTTTGGTTTTGTCATGTTGATTGCATTTGATGTTTGAACCTAATATATTGTAACCTTACTAATGTGTTTCCAACAATCCCACATTCTGAATATGAAAAAGTTCGACACGTAATGAATATACTGAAGATGAGCTTAAAAACTCCTGTCATTGATGAACATGTCAGTGGAGTGCAGACAGAAAATACAACTATTTTCCCACATCCAGTTATGGCAAGCGGTGAACAAAACTAAGAAGCTGTTGAGCAATCCCTGTGCAACATTTCATTAACTTGTTTCCAGGCCTGCTCTAAGTGTATGGATGTGTGTCCTTGGCTGCTGCAGTTCCTCCTTTTTCAGCCCATGTTGCATAATGACAGTTCACACTACTGCCTGCCTCATAGGTGCATTACGTACGGGATAATGTACGCGTCGGAGGTCATTGTTGCTTGATAATCACCGAGAGGTGCCCCCACCTCCCGATGCGAAGCGGAGGGGGCGGGGGGGACACCTCAAGGTGATTATCTGCAACAATGACCGACGACAAGGGCATTATCGCGCTTATTACACGGCTTAAAACATTAATGAATAATACAGTTGTCAGAAATAGTTCATAACAAGGCTACTTTCATTTTTCTGCAAAAGTGTAGGCTACAATACTTTGGTCTTCGCAAGAAAATCATATTTACTTAACCACGCATCGAAAGTTTCATACTTCCCAAATATGATGAAAATAATTCTTAAATTGCTCATGTTGACGAAGGGTGCCGCGGGCAACAATACGTAAATGATCCAGAGTGGAACTAAATGGAGTGGCGCGGATTGATAAGAATGCAGCAGGTTCAACTCTGAGTCTCTGATTACGCAGCGGTCCATTATTGATAGTGGAGCGGTCATTATACAAAAATAATGACCGCTCACGTGACCAATAACGGCTAATCAGAACCGAGCATTCACACAAGCCGTGTAATAAGGTCGAATAAACCTTTAATACCTGTAAACATGGAAAAGTAAACCTTTTATTCCTGTAAATGAAGTGGATATTTGCGTGTCACAACAAACTGCCCGAATGATGCCGGCAGGTACACAGTGCGAGAGATGCAGACACATAGCAGAGCAGGATCTTATGGAGGCGACTCGCATCAGAGGAGATAACTGATGGGAGAGCAGGATCTTGTGCCACTTTTGAGGCTACTCGTAAGAGGTAACTTTTGAGTGTGAGATTCACGACTTCAAACCGTTCCAGGCACCACCATCTGCTATTGGTTCATAATTTTTTAGTACAAAAAATACACTGCGAGACGTCCGACGCGGAAGTTGGAGTACTTGAGTACAATCGAGTTCAAAGTCGTGAGTTCACGGGTTTGGCTGTAGCCCGCCCACTTTAAACTGGAAAATTACGAGTTACGAGTAGCCTTGAATGCCGCATCATGGAGTAGACAGTCGAATACAAGTGCAGCGGCATGCTAATATTAAAATTTTAGCTGACTGTGATCTTGTTTCGTTTCGCATTGTGAGTCATTTGTTGCGTTATGAGTCAGAAAATTCTTCAAATGCTGTTTTGTAAAATGAGTTTATGGTATGGTGGGGCTTTCTTATCTCGGGGTTCCACTGAACTTCTTTTAGGGTGGGTGCAAAAGCTTATCTGGCATGTGGCGCAGACCAAATAAGCAATGTCTTGTCTGCTTGAAAGCAGGGGTCTTGGTTCACTGACAGTGGGAAGTGTAACTGTACCTGTCAAAAGAACAAAGCGAGGGACTGCAGTTATTTATTTCCAGTGATTTGTGCACAACTTTTTGAATGGACTGGAAAACTATGAAATCCTTGTGAAACCATTTCAGGCCTGCCCGACAGTGCTCGTGTGAGAGCGCACTGAAAAAACTCCATACCCGTACCAGCATATAAAAGGCTGTCATTGTCTTCTAAAATTATACTGTGTGAACGCCAACACATGGAAACTCTGATATGCTTAGTGTCATATTTAAAAACTAAATATCTACAGAATAAAACACATCAGCAACCCAACAGTCGCGACATCCTGGTTAGTACCTACAAGGTCAAACATATAGCTTATTTTGACATTAAACCAAATGTCTACAGTAGGGGTCAGCAATCCAAATGTTGAAAGAGCCATATTGGACCAAAAAAAAAAATCTGTCTGGAGACGCAAAAAATTAAAAGCCTCATTTATACCTTATAATGAACACATTCTACGTATTTCTATATCATATTAAAACAGCATTATCAAAAGAAAAAATATTTTTTCCCCCCATCTTTTTCTATTTTCATTCATTTTGAAAAAGCTCCAGGGAGCCACTAGTGTGGCGCTAAAGAGCCACATGCAGCTCTAGAGCTGTGGGTTGCCGACCCCTGGTCTAAAGTCCACAAAAGTCTACGATAAATCGCAAATTCATATCAGGACTAAACTTTGGTAACAGCAGAAACAGGTATGCTTGGTATTGGAATCTCCTCTTCAAGTACAACCTTCACACAATTAGGGCACCATCACATCCATCAAGGAGTCAATTGGATACTCCAACAAAAAGAACAGCGAAAAAAAACAAAGATTGTAGACTGATGCACAAAATTGGACTAGTCAAATGTGGCAAAAATGAGAACAAGAAAAAATTTGGAATGTTAATGGATGATGCCACACATGTTCTATTACTTTTCCTTTCATACAGACATAGAATGAAATAAAAAGTTAACTTCTGCTATGTTAGCCATGGCTTTTTGATAACTTAAGTTGTAAATAGTTTATCACCAATTGATTCAGTTGCGTGTGTGTGTGTGCCTATGTGGGTGAGCATTTCTGTGTGTGGGTGATATTGATTAGTATCCAACATTGAGTTTGTTCTTGTTCAGCTCCCTCTCCAGATTTCCTATCAGAGTGTCGATGCTCTCCTGTAGATCTCGAAGGTTCACCCTATTACTCAACACTGGACGGATGTCCTGGATCTTCACATAGGCCTGGTATGTGTGCTCTTTTGGTAGGCATGGGGGAAGGATATGTTGGCAAACTCCAACATTCTCCACCATCACCTGAGTCTCTGAAACATTGCTATCACGTTGGTCTTTGATGTGATCCTTTTTTTGCTCTTTTCCATCTTTGTCCTCTTTGTCAGGTTGCACGTGCTCCACACAATTGGATAAATAAGAGGCTGCAAGAGCTCTCTCTTGCCTTTCTTCCAGCTCATCAGGTTCAACATTGTGTTCTTCATTGGGTACATCATCATAATCCGCTTCCTCCATGCTACGCAGTTGCAGCAATTCATGTGAAAAGTAGGTTTCACCACATTTGCTCCAGTCACCGGCATAGCGGATGCTGGGACTGTCTATGCGACCAGCTTTGGGTCGCAGAACTCCAGCCATCTCTTTTTCACCATGGTTCAGTGCCTCAGGGCACTCTTTCCTCCTACGTAGAGGGGGAGGAGACAATAGATCTGATGCAGCTGGTACAAAATGGCCTGAAGGGTCTTCAAAGGAGGTCTGCTGTTGTGACTCTACTACTTCAAAACAATAGACAGAGAAACACAAACACACACAAAGACAGAAAGTCAGGCAGTGGGAATAAAAAAACAAACAAAAAACAAGTCCACAATCGTCACGAGAATCCACGTTCCTCAATTTGAGAACAGCGATTTTATCTGCTAATGTTTCTATTCTTGAGAGAATTCTGAATGCAGTCACCGGTGTAATTCCAATGCTTTCAGTTATCTTGAACTTTTTTGCCAATTGAGTGTTTCTCTGCAATTCAAATTTCCACAAAATCAAAATAATGCTATGCACACTATGCACATAGAGTTTAGAATGTTTTATCAAAGCTGTGTTTTTAAATTCAAAACCAACTTGAAAAATGTAACTTGTTACCTTGAAAAGCAGCTATTTTTCAAAGGTCTTAGTTTAATTTTAGGATGGGGAAACCGGGGAAGTAGCCACCTTGCGTGCTGGCAGTTCCTCTATAGTAAAGCTTAAGTCTCTATTCAAAGCAGTTACCCTTAAGAGTCAGTACTGCGGCATTACTACAACAAGTTAATGTTTGAATTTGTTGTCTCTTTCAGTGGCACTTGCTATTGACATTGGCCTGCAGATGACACCCTCAAGTAACTGTTGAGAAACTGAAAATATCCAGGTGTGTATGTGGTGTATCTAAGGTGAAGAGGGGTCTGAAGAATCCCATTATGGCTGTGCAATGTTAGGGTAGAGTTTCATGGGCAAAGCGCTAAGGTTAAGTCTGGAATGTCTTCAATTTTAGTCTTGCAATCCTACACTCAGGGGAAGTGGGCAAAATGCAGACGGACAAACAGGGGCTAGTTGGATTAAAGAGCTCATACCAAGTCAATCCAAAACCAGGTGAGAGTCATGAACAGGGTAATATTTCAGATCGACCTTTACATCAGATTGAAGATATGGTGCCTTCACTGTCCAGGCACTCTTCATTTGTTTTTTTCATTTGTTTTTGCACTGATGTCAACAGATAATTTTAGTCTGTGTATTGAATGAGAGAGTGGATCAACCATTCAATCGACTTTTTTGCTTAGATCACTTGCTGTCAAAGTACTTATAGAGTTGTCTTGGTAAGTAAATTTGTCTATGTTAAAGATGTACCGTATTTTCCGGACTATTACTCACTGCAGAGTGCAAGTCACATTAGCCAGAAAATGCATTATGATGAAGAAAAAACATATATAAGTCACACCCAACTATAAGTTGCATTTGGGAAATTATTTTTTATAAAATGCCTGCATGAAGCATAGACGAAATGAATAGATGTCTGACATGTTAACGAAACAGTAATTCAGACAACTAAAGCATAAAAAACAAGCCAGCATATTTACTAAACCCTCAATCTCACTCCAAATCACTATATCCATTGAATTCTTGGCTTCTGAACAACTTGCCAACTATGGAGGTAGATGTACAGATTTGGTACATGTAAAGAGGTGCCAATTCCTCTTTTGCACCAAAGAGGGAAAGGCACTTAAATTACCATAATTTTGACATTATAGTGGTAAAGGAGTAGTAGATACTGGTTAATAGGCCTGAAGTGCTATCGCGTGGTTGTCAGTGTGACAGCGTACATGTGAAATTATGTATTCTAATGATTTCACAGAGAAGTCGCATCTGAGTATAAGTCATACCCTCAGCCAACTTGAGGAAAAACTCATACTATGGAAAATACGGTAATACCATTTCATTGAAGTGTAAAAGATGAAGATAAAAAGATCTTTTAAGAGGATGAGAGTTTGAAATCTTTTTGTTGACCACACCTACGTGATATCTGTTTTAAAAAAAATTTAAGCTACAAATCATCATATTTGGCTGACTAAAACTAAATCACACCGGTCACAAGAGCTGTAGCTGTAGCTGTAGCAGAGCTGTAATGACAAGATTTATGCTGTTGATATGGTCATGGATTACTCTTAATGTCAGTCTCTCTTTGGATCTGCATCTGATGAAGCATTTATAACTTCATTAAAATCAATCAAAACCCACCAAATAAAAAAGCTTGGTGGACTTGTCAGTTTGATCACAGTCCCACAAAGTTGTGGATATGTCTCTCACATTGATTGGACCACTCCTGAAAATTGAATTCAGGTCAGTATGTTTATCTTACATTCCAATGTGTTCCCATTTGATGTATAATGGCAGACATCACTGGCCAGCTGACAAAAATTCAATTTCACCAACTTAAGCACCCCTTGTTAAATGTGTAAAAACAAAGACTAACTGACAAAAAAATATGTATCACCTGGCCATAGTTGCAGCAGGTAGTGTACAACTTCAATGTGCTTTTTGAAGTGCAGGGCACCGGCCATCTCCTCAGAGTCAATGAAAATCCGATTTGTAAAGCAGGTGGTCTCCTGGCGTTGGCTGAGAAGCACTGGGCCAAAACAGACTGCAAGGTTCTGACATGTCATCTTGTTCACTTCTTGGTAGGAAGCGACCAACTTTAAGTGGTCAAGAAGCATATGCAGCATCGTCTAGTGTACACACATACATATAACACACACACACACACACACACACACACACACACACACTCACACACACACACACACACACATATGATGATTATGATAAATAATCTTTCAACTGAATAACACGCAGAAACATGCGTACAAAACAATGCTCCATTTTCTTGATATGTACCTTGCATTAATATGAATGAAAGATTGAAAAAGATGAATGCTCAAACTAGTCAAGCTTTTACCATATCAAAACGACAAGGTTATTTGGTACATCATATACACATGGAAACACCAGTATCAATTAGATACCTAGCTTTTGACTGTATTATTTAGAATTCTTGTTGCCTAGCATCTTTGCGGAAAGCCCTAAGAAATCGTGAAATAAACAATAAAATGGCAATGCTGGCCAGCTCCATCTACATTTATCAACTGGGCACAGTAAATACATAATGCAAAAGTGTCAGGCTCACCCTCTCCACCTCTGGCAAAAGGTTAAGCAGGGTGACAGTGTTCTCAGAGTCTGCCTGATCATTCTCGCAACCTGCCACTCCCATCTTGAGGGGCCGTTCAGCCATCGAGTCCAACACTGTCTCATATAGCTGCTTGGTGATCAGAGGAAAAGGCAGTTCCCTCAAGTAGTCCTTCAGCACACCTACATATGAATTGTCCAGAAAACGTAAAAAGACAACAAAAAGAGGAAGATGCATACAGCTGAGTGTTAAAAAAAGTTGTTGGCAAATGGGTGTTGGTTTTGTTTTGGTTTAGAAGGCACTGAGGTGAGCTGAAGCCACAAAGTGGAGATAAGATTTCGATGCACAATTTTCCTAACTCTATCTTCTAATATCAGGGAAGGAACTGTAAAAATAAATTTTCTATTTTGATTGTCTGACCAGAAGAAAAGTTTTTCGATGTGCAATACTTAACTAATTAAAATTTGTCCAGCATCCAGAAAAACAGACCTGATGTAATGACTTTCTTAGGTAGCGAGCACTGACATGGAATGAAGATACTCTGAAGAAACGCTGTGTACAAACAACTAGAAAATATGAAAAACTCCCAGTGATCTTCTCAGTTCTTCATTCTGAAAGCATTAGTGACATCTGTTGTGCTCTTCAATGGCATAAAACCATGCTGCCAGAATTGCTACCTCTTGTCTTGGCTTCAAAAACTCCCTTTCATATCCTCATGGCTCGTACCACTGCACTTATTGCAATTCTACACGGAAGCTTTGTTCTTAAATTTGGCACCAGTCATGACTGGTTAGAGACTCCACTGTCAAACTTAGATTGTTAGAGATAGCCTCTTCTAAGTCTATAGGCACACTGACTAGCACCTGCCACTTATAATCCTGACCCATAGCGGATCCTTTGCAACTCTATCTCTCTGCCAAAGATGGCAGCACGCATACTCGCAGCGGCCTGCAACTCCGCGTTCATTCTATTCTATTCTGTTTAGAAAGTGCCTTCTGAACCAGTGGTCTCTTACCTTTTACAAG
Organism: Carapus acus; assembly: GCA_900312935.1. NCBI lineage: Eukaryota > Metazoa > Chordata > Actinopteri > Ophidiiformes > Carapidae > Carapus > Carapus acus. The sequence goes on from OMPJ01042217.1 coordinate 18,929, forward strand.
GGAATTTGTTCACGGACCAGAGAGGGATTGGGGATGTGGTTATGTGTCGTTTTGAAAAAATATACAGAAATGTCACAATTTCACATTGCTACATATATGCACTGTACAAATCATTACACCTTTTTGATGCCAACACCAACTCACCATGATTTAAGTTGTGTGCAGAAGTGATATTTTTTTTTTCTATTCAAAATATAAATACAAATACACCTGCTTTACACCTGCTTTAGACGGTTACTTATTTTTCTTAGCCCAGTAGGGGATGGTCTGCTGCCAAACACAGGTCTGCATGCCGGTGATTGCGGACCATTGGACTGAACCATGGTTGAAGGATGTGAGGGAGATCTACATTTACATACACCAGTGTTTCTGCTGGTACAGGAGAAACTAAACAAGCTGTATAGAAAGGCTAGCTTTGTTGCTGGATGCCCTTTGGACTGTGTGCAGGTGGTGGGAGGGAGGGGCATAGCAGCCAAGCTGTCATCTGTGAGGAACAACGACTCCCTATGCAGGACAAATATCGGAGCTCTGCAAGGCTCCTTCAGTCAAAGACTGCTCTACCAAAAGAAGGTGAGTGAGCGTGATCACAGGTCTTCTCTGCAATGATCTATGTGAAGACATTGGTCACGTTAATGACTTCTAACAATAATCATCAATAATATTTTTCAGTTTCAAAATTGGGAAACAGAAAAATATTTGACACTTTATTTCTACTGATCTCAGTAACTGTTAAATTTTCAGGTGATCACTAGCATACTATATTTGAGAGCAATAATGTCCCACTTTCAATAGCCACTGACAAACTACTGTATTTTCCGGACTGTAATTCGCAGTTTTTTTTCATTGTTTGGCCGGGGGTGCGACTTATGTGTGAAATTATTAACACATTATTATGTTATTATTACCTGTACCGGCATATAATTTCACATGTTGTTTTCACTTTGGGTGAAATGATGGGTCTGAAGACCGAATTTATTGACAGGAAGTTTTGGTGGTTTTAGTGCCATGAGCTTCCCACCCACGAAATTTTTCTTTCTGATCAATAAATATTTTTTGTTGTTGTTGTTTTCACTTTTAACCGGAAGAGGGCGGTATTGGCCTGTGAGAAGGGCTTAAAATGGCACCGAAAAGAAAAGCATACTCTGTAGGTTACAAGCTACAAGTAGTAAAATATGCAGCCGAAAACGGTAATCGAGCAGCAGAAAGAAAGTTTGGCGTTAACGAGAAACTTGTAAGGGACTGGCGAAAAGCGGAGGTTACTCTTACTGAAATGAAGAAAACAAAAAAAGCTAATCGCGGGCTAAAACTTAGGTGGCCACAGCTAGAGGAACGAGTCCGTACATGGGTGCTTGAACTACGTGCTACGACGGAAGGAGAGCACAGCTTTACAGCAACCGGAAGAATGCACCGTGCAACGTTCGAGGATGTTATCGGCTGGATCGCCAAAGCGTGGGCTTCAGTTACAAACCAAACAATTCTGTCAGGATTCAGAAAGGCAGGAATAAATCCAAATGCAAATGACGATGACACTGAAGTAAGCGACGTGGACGAGGAAGCGCCGCATGTCCTACCTCCGGAGCTAGCGGAGTTGATGAAAAGTGACACGTAGGATGAGGATTTCCTTGGATTTTAGTTACATGGACGAGTTTGATAAACTTCTTCGCATGTTATTTATGCTTTAGTTATTGGAATGATATGGAATGAATTGATATGGAGTGTTATGTTAACATACTACGCATTTTTTTCAGTTTGTGCTACGTTAGCATGCTAATCAGCCTGTTGCCGCTATTGTCCAATGTTGGTGTTGTAATTACACGGACGAATTTGGTAAACTTCTTCGCATGTTATTTATGCCTTAGTTATTGGAATGATATGGACTGATATGGAATGAATTGATATGGAATGTTATGTTAACATACTACGCATTTTTTCAGCTCGTGCTACGTTAGCATACCATTCAGCCTGTTGCTGCTATTGTCTGTAGTTGTTGTAATTTATTTAATAAAAACATGCGACTTATACTCCGGTTCGACTTGTATATGTTTTTTTCTTCTTTATCACGTATTTTATGGCGGGTGCGACTTGTACTCCGGAGCGACTTATAGTCCGGAAAATACGGTACTTCCTCACCACTATCGCGTGCAAATGGAATTTGTTCACTACATGTTGATCTACAGGCACCAGAATCACATAGAAAGGTCATACTTTTGCCATTCACACACAGCACAATTTCAGGGCGTGGTTGATCTATAGAGAACAATTCTTCTAGGTCCTTGTGTGACTCCCCTTCCCTTGTCTGCCCCGATTCTAGTCACGCGCTAGGATTTTGGCTATCTGGACAATCTCGTGCAAAATGTCCTTCTTTCCCGCATATCCTACATCCTGTGCCTGTGGGTTTAACCCATGAACGGCTGAGCCTGCCTTGTCTTCGACCTCGTTGTCCGCGACCTCGGAACTGCTCTCGACCTCTTGCAATCTGTATAATGAGGCAGTAGTTAATCTGCCATCATAGCCAAACTTCTTTACCCATCCGTCTACGTGCTTTGCACGCTCAGGACGCTGAGTGG
>OMPJ01042221.1:0-12488 GCA_900312935.1 Carapus acus
GGGGGGGGGGGTCACTTGAACCTCTGGGGCTCCTGTCGGAGTCACAGCCCCTCCCACTCCCCCACATACTGAACCTTCTTACTTCTTACTTACCTTTTTACTCATTTGTTTGTCTCTCCTGCAGCTTTCTCTGTGTTCTGACAGCTCAAAACATCTCTTACGTTAAAGAAGTCACGCCGAATGACAGAAACTGCGATATTCAGGTTGTATTTGTAGTGTAATTTGACTGTGAGCTCTTGTTGGCTTTTGCTTGCTTGTGTCCTCTTGCAACACTAGAGGGCGCCAAACTTCACACAGCATTGCTCTCAACAGCCCTGGGGGGTACTTGCAGCGGGAACTCCTCTCTAAAGAACAAATCTTCACTATTTCCCACGAATAGTGCAAAGATTTAAGCCCACTTCTAACCTCTGACGTCTTTCTCAATGTCCTCCTGCTGTTTTTGGGTCAAAATACTTCTCTACATTCTCTGCTCCAAGCCGGTTTGTCCACATGTTGGTGGACATGTGGCTTTCACGAGGCAGAATGTCCCCTCCGAGTGTCTTAAGCCTGTCCCACCCTCTCTCCCAGCCTCTTCCTCATTCCTCGCCGAGCGGCTGCATCGTGGGCCAGGGGCCATGGTAGGAATGTGCCGAGCGACGGGAGAAGAGAGAAGATTTATCTGGCGTGTTGGCCTCTATCTGCTCTCTTGGTTCGCACCCCGCTCGAGTGTGGCAAACCAAACTAGACTCACAGGCTGACGTGTGAATGTCCAGCTGCTTGTTCACACGCTGCTGCTGCTAACAACGCTAACCAGGCCGCTAACAACGCTAACTAGACCGCTAACAACACTAACCAGGCTGCTGACAACACTAACCAGGCTACTAAAAGCAACAGGAACGCTACTCACTCAATCTGACCAGGTCTCAGTCCATGTCGTCGACTCATTGTGATATTTATGGTCTGTGTATGCATGCGTGTGTGTGTGTGCACACGCATGTGTGTGGGTGTGTGTTGAGGGACTGGGATGTGGTTATATAAGCGAAGGTTGCACAATGGAGGTTTGATTAATGCAAATTAGCTTCACTTGGTCTGCTCTGAGATGTGGCGGGTGTATGGCTATAGGGTCAGCCCTCTCCACACACACACACACACACTCCTGAATGAGCTGGGAGTACTCACAAGGATCAGTTTGGATACGTATTCACCTCTCTCCCTGGATGGCCCTCTCTTTCTCTCACACACACACACACACACCCACACCCACATGACTGCGATTAGAGAGACGGAGATCCTGGGTGGCGTCTCGCTGGGCTCTGATCTTGGATCACATCTCCTCTGCCTCCCACCGCTGCCCGGCTCCTCCATCACGCTCCGAGGTAACGGCCACACATGGCACCGCCGCTTTGCTCGCTTTTTTGCCACATTTTGTGGTAGTCTGGCATTTTCCCATGTACAGTAGAGGTACTCTAGTTTTATTACACACAGGCACACACACACACACTTAGGTGCAAATGGTGCGGCCCGCTTTCGTAGAACAAGATAGTAGTGTGTAGTGTGTAAATACAAATGTGAGACTGTTGACAAGAGACAAATATTGAGTGGAAGTTTAAGAAATACTTGCGCCATATGCTGTACTACTACTACTAACCAAACGTTTTAGTATACCCCATCTTTTCCAGAATTTCATTGAAAATGATTCAATTTAGTGTCTGAGTGTACTCTGAAATAAAAACATAAAACAAATAAACTACTGGGGTTTAAAAAAAAGAGTTAACGGAACTAATTTAGAAACCAAAATGTATTCTTAACTTTTGACTCATTTAAGTTGCACCTTTGGCAGGTACAACCGCTCAACTTTTAGTAATCCTTTTCCCTCCCTAAATCCCAAAGACCTTTTTCTTTGTCTTACCTTAGGCGGTTCACCACTTACCTTTGTATTATTTCATGTACTGGTACCTGTTCAATGAACTTGACCATCTTAAATCTTAATATTTAACTGGAAAAAGTGGGATATGGGATGTGGGCAGTGATACACAGGCAGCAACCAAACTGACAAACACATACAAGGACTTAGATACGTCCTATCTTACAGCTCACTGGAGGATAAGATGTAAATAAGATAAGACGAAAGTAAGATAAGATAATATTGTTTGTGTTTGATGTAATACATTTTCTTTTAAGACTATGTGGTGATAATGAGGATGTATTGCTCCTCTACGTGCCTGAAAGGTTCAGGATCAGAATGGGGCTGCATCAGGGATCCACCCTGGGCCCCCTCTTGTTTGTAAAGGTGGTGGACACAGTGACACACCATGTTAGGCAGGAGTCCTCATGGACAGTCACGGGTCCAGATGGTATTGTTGGTGAGGGTAGCAGACAGGTGGAAGAGAACCTGGAGGGGTAGAGGTTCCCTCTGGAGAGCAGAGGAACCAGAGCCAGCACAGGTGAAGTTTGGAGGTTTCTAAAGTTCAGAGCTACAGTCTGATATTTTCTGTCCCTTTAAATGTACTTTCAGGGAGAAAGCCACGCTACATCGGTACTGCACGTGTATGTTTGTAGTCCTGTAAAAGGTACTGCAGTATTTCTCTCTTCCTCACACATAAAGGATAGGAAACCAGGAAATCCTTATCGTCACTACAGCAATTTGTATTGAGTAATGTAATTGTCAGTTCCTTTATGTGTAAGATATATGAAATTGCGTTCCCCTCTCGTTCAAGGTGCGAACAGTGTACACAAAGTAAATACACAAACACGAAACGTAGAGAGCAGTGTAAGAAAGTACAAAATATAAAAAAGTGACAGTGCAAATCCAATGGCAGTGCAAAGTACAACGGCTGTGCAAATGGCAGTGCAAAGGTGGCTCAAAGGGGCTAAAGTGAGGTAGCTGACCGAGTGGGTGTGTGTGTGTGTGTGTGGTCGGCCGAGTTGTGTGCGGTAGGTGAGTTATTTCTTCTGTTTGTAGATTTTTCTTTTCCTTCTATTTTTCATCTTTACAGCTTTCGCACCGGAACTCGGCACCTTCATTTCATTGCACAGTGTCAATTGCTGCAATGACAATAAAAGATTCCCGATCCCCGATTCCTGGAATGAAGGTGTAGGGTTCTGCTGCCTTTAAAAAAAGACTTTAAAAAAAGAAAAAGAAAAAATACACACAGATCCAATATAGCGTGTAAGTATGTACAATATTTATAGTAAAAATACGTAGTGCTGTATTTAATCACATATAAATACACATGAAGTATTAGGGTAAGGGTCAGTTGAAGTTAGGTCAAATTAGGAGGTTTCTACGGCTTGCAGCGATAGTTTCATATTTTCTATCCCTTTAAATGCACTTTCATGTGGACAGCCATGTGTATGTGTATGTTGGTGGTACTGTGTAAGGCACTGCAGTATTTCTGTCTTCCTCGCACGTACAGGATAAGGAACCAGGAATCAGGAAGTCTGTGTTGTCCTTACAGCAGTTTATATTGTGTCATCAAATTAAGGTGCTGGGTTTCAGTTTCGATATTTAAAATCATATGCGCAGAAGAAATACTGAAAATACAGTAAGTATATACAATATAAATGGTAAAAATGCACAATTTTCTTATAACTACTTTAACTTACAACTTTTTTAAAATTTCTTTTATAACTTTTTTTCTTCCATTTTGCACTGCAACTCAACACCTTAATTTCGTGACACAAAGTGAATTGTAATGACAACCAAAGATTCTTGATTCCTGATAATACGGTATGTCAGGGGTCACCAACCTTTTTGAGGCCAAGGGGTACTTCATGGGAGCCGAGTCATACGAGGGGCTACCAGTTTGATCGCTGTTCTGAAATAATCGAGTTGCTCAGTTTGCCTTAAGTTACACATTATTGATAATGATAAATGATACTCATCTATGCGGGGACACTGATTTATGATTTCTCACTACAATGATCAACAATGACAACAAGGTGGGAAACATATCAGTGTTCAGCACTTTATTTCGTTTATTTATTCATTTATTTATCTGTGTATTTATTTATCTATTTATCTATTTATCTATCCATTGATTTGTTTTAATTTAATTTAATTTGATTTAATTGAATTGAATTTCGTTTTGTTTTGTTCTATTTTATTTTGTTTTATTTTTTTTCTATGTTATTTCATTTCATTTCATTTTATCTATCTATCTATCTATCTATCTATCTATCTATCTATCTATCTATCTATCTATCTATCTATCTATCTATCTATCTATCTATCTATCCATCCATCCATCCATCCATCCATCCACTTATTTATTTATTTATTCATTTATTTCATTTATTTACTCATTCATTCATTCATTCATTCATTCATTCATTCATTCATTCATTTGTTTATTCATTCATTCATTTGTTTGTTTAATACTTTTGATTATATTTATATATTTATTTCTATCAAGTTACCAGATATGATATCGGTTTCATTTTTCTCGTCTTGAAGTACAGTGTTGCAGCGTACGGCAACTATCATCACTGATTCTTTGACGACTTCTCCGTCTTCTCCGTCCTCTCCGTCTTCTCCATCCCCTTCTTCTCGATCACAAAATATTCATCTCTAAACCAGGCTTCGGTCGCTTCTTGGGACTTATTCACCGGTCTGGTGAGAAAAGACTGTTGCTCACCCAGAGCTGCCTTCAGTTCACAGGCCTTTTTTTGTATGTAACTACATGTAAATGCACACAGTGTCCGTCCCCATGTCCAGCTGCAGGTATGAGCGTGTTGGACAGGTGCATGCTGGGAGTGAGCGTGCTGCTGATGCTGTGCCAGGTGGTGGTGGGACAGCTGTGCGCGTCCCTCAGCACCATGGTGGACGCCTTCCACACGCTCTTCATCCTCCTGCCCGTGGCCCTGCATGCGCTGGAGCGCCAGCTCTCCTCCTCCTCCTCTTCCTCCTCTTCTTCTTCCTCCGCAACCTCCCAGCCCGACGCCGTCCACACTCCTCCTCCTCCTCCTCTCCCTCCTCGTCCTCCTCCTCCATCCCCGCTGCGCCGCCTCCTTTACCGAGACGAGCGTGTGGAGGCAGTGGGGGCGCTCCTCTCCGCCCTCCTCCTCTGCTCCCTCTGTCTGTCCTACAGCGTCCAGATCCTCGCCCACGCCCTGCACCCCCTGCCCATGCAGCGCCCCCTGCTGGTGGTGCTGCTGGGCGCGCTCAGCCTGCTCCTCAAGCTGCTGATATTTGGGCTGAAGTGGGGCGGAGTCACGCGCCCGCCCCGGCACAAAGGTGAAGATCGGGAGCGTCCAAGTTGAAATGCATACAAGCAACATGTTGGACCTATCAAGGAGTGTTTGCCTCCTCTGCGTGGGTGTGTGGGTGTGTGAATATGTGTGTGTGTGTGTGTGTGTGTGCTTACAGTCTCTGTACTTTCAAATAGCCGCACACTGTATATTCAGCTGTAACATGAAAGCGTGTGTGTGTGTGTGTGAGTGTGTTTTCATTCCTTCGCCGCATTCCCACCGTCTCCCCTGTAGATGGAGGCGGAGCCCATCAGGGGTCTGAGCTGGGCCAGGTCAACACCGTCCAACCCGGTGTGGACCACCTGCCAGACAACGAAACGCTCGTCCTCTGCAACCCCGCAGCCTCCAGTGTCCCGGACGCGGAGGACAGTGTCCCTCCTAGAGCATGTGAGGACAGACTGAGCTCTCGTGGACGTGTCCCAGAGACGCAGGACACAACCAGTGTGGGTAAGACGGGACAGAGGAGCCACGATGGGGATGAAGTTGATATTTATTGCAAGGGCGGTCAAAAAGGCTCAGGAGCCACATTCCTTTAGAATTTGCAGAAACAGAAAAAAGAGCATCACAATTATTTATCTTTTAATGGGACTTGTTTTGCTGTTTTCCCATCTATGCCACTGCATCAGATTCTGGTGTTAGCTTTGTTGTTGTAGTTTTTGTTGTTTGTTTGAATGCAGTCAAATTTTGAGTCCTCATTCAATCTTTGGCGGGCCAAATCAAACTGACAATAGGGCTTGATGTGGCCCACAGGCCGTAGATTGCCCTCCAATGTTTACCAGCAGCGAGAATTCAACTCTGTGTTATTTGGATGGCGCCAAATCATAACAGAAGTTATCTCAAGTTGTAGTACACCAGCTGTCGCCCTTTACTGCGTCAAATATGCATCGCTAAGCCCAAAACTAGTTTAATTTCACTCACCAAAGGACAAATTGAATCAGGAATCAGGGATCCGGAATAGGGAATATTTTATTATCATTACCGTAATTTACATTGGGTATTGAAATTGAGGTGCTGAGTAACGGTGCAAGATATAAAAATGAAAAAAAGATGAAAAAAAGATGAAAAATCTACATACAGATGGAATATATCCAGACGTACACAGGGTATAGAACATAATAGTACAGAGATGATGTGTGGATGTACTTGTTAATCTCCATGTCATTGTGCAGACGCTGATGTTTGCCTTCTTTCTCCTCTCAGACACGCGCCCCCGCGTCCCCTCGCCAGTGTCTGTCTCTCAGGCCTTTGTAACGTCTCTTCTGGCTCTGACCAACAGCCTGCTGGTGGCGCTGATGAGCCCAGAGTGTGAACGGCGCTCAGAGGCCTGCAGCCTCCTGGCTTACGTGGACCCTGCGTTTTGCCTGCTGGCTGTGACGGCGCTGCTCCTCACGTCTCTGCCTCAGGTGGGCCTGGAACGTCTCACCCTTTGTCTCCGCAGTTTCCTTCTCGCCGTCTGACTTTCGCGGCGGTTCTCCGTTCCCCGGCGCAGGTGTACAGCTTGGGGCTGCTCCTGCTGCAGGCCACGCCCCCTCAGGTGTGTGTGTGCGACCTCCGGCGCAGGATCGCGGAGATCCCCGGAGTCCAGGCCCTGCACGAGCTGCACGTCTGGCAGCTGAGCGCCTCCATCACGGTGGCGTCCGTCCATGTGCACTGTCTCCACACACACCGGTGACAAAATGCTGTTTTAGTACCGCTGCCACACACACAATTTGCATAATATTCCCCACAAAAGTTGACCCTGACCATAACTTCGTCTCCTCAGGTGCGCGGACGTGGTGTTGGAGGTCACGCGGGTGTTGCGCAGCGTCGGGGTGACGTGCAGCACCGTGCAGCCTGAGTGTGAACCGCAGAGCTCAGAGACTGATCCCTCGTCCCTGCCCTGCAGCCTGGCCTGCGGGGAGGAGTGTGCGGCTAAACTTTGCTGCTCCCCGCCAGCAGGGGGCAGTAAAGGATCGCTGCCGTCACCCGCGGGGCAACCGGCTGGCGTGCCGCAGACGCTCATTATCGAAAATACTGTGAAACATGCTGTACCAGTGGTTCAAAAAGTGTAAAATCAGTCCATTCAAACCACAATGGAGATCTGTGGCCTGAGAGGTTTACGTGGTTAGGTGCTGTTGTGAGGAACATTCAGGTAGCTTTATTACATTTACATTGTGTTACATGGTCTTTTTAACAAACAACGTATTTGCTATTTCTCTTTGACAGTCAAGTGCAAAATGTGCCCCAAAATTGAATTATAGATACAAAGTGTATAGTAATCTACAGTAAATAGAATAGAATGCTTTTATTGTCATTGTGCAACATAACAAGAGATGTCCCATGCTGCAGCATATAAATTCACATCATGGCATGACTGGGGGGCTAATTTGACCAGAAGTTACAAGATTCACTTTTCTGATGTATAAACAACAACAATTGAACAATTATTTTGGTAATTCAGACAAAGGTAATCCCCGTCACCATAACAAAAATAATCTTACTACATATCGACTGTGTACCTGTGGACCTTTCACCCTCACTCCTTCTATTGCATTAAGTATATTGTGTATTTTCTAGTTCTCTTCTCTCTTGCTGTATCACTCCAAGCTGCCAGGGGCTTTGATTTCCTGGATCGCCGGATCAGTGGATCAATAAAGTACCTACCTACCTATTCACCTACCTACTCATTCACCTATCCACCTGCGATTACCTCATTGATGTCCACGCGTATCCTGACAACCAATCAGAAACACGTGGATTTGCATATCTCAGATTGGACCAAACATTTGCTACTTTCTTAAGAGATTGAGGCCAAACGCTTTCCAAATGTCCAGTGCGGGTTAGACCAGATGCCAGTGTATTATCCATCAATACGGCACTGTAAATGCAGTTGACTTTACAAACCATGATGTAAAATGTATGTTCTACATGAGGGGTATATAAGCACGTGTTCCGCTCGCTTCTAAATGCCCGGATGAGCTTCGGTGGTCCGGGGTGCAGGCTTCAAACCTGTAGCTGCTTAGCGGCAGAGTGGTTCAATTCCACCTTTCGGGCGTCAACAATGTACACATTTTCGTAAGATTATGCTATCCACCTCTACCTTGTACCTTTCACGTCTAGACCTGCAAATATCCACCGTAGAAAATGTCCTTTTTGATAGAAATCGCAAGTGGATATTATGACAAAAACATATTTAAGTAGTTGGCACTTTCACACATAAACAATAAACATACACACCGAATCATTCCGTTATGAATTTGACCACAACGAAACAAAGTACGGAATATTCATCAGGCGCGCAAAGAATCTTTGAAATCGGATTTTGCAGAAGCTGTTAAGAAAGCTAAGTATTGATGTAATCCACGGTAATACAAAAACAATACAAAAAAATAGACATTGAATCACATCCATTGCTACTGAGGCAGCGTTTGATGGACATTTCTAACAGCCAATCAGCAACAAGAGCTTCCGGTGACATCATACGTCATCATACAACCCGGAACTCACTCGTCAATCACCATGATGTCCTTGCTTCGCTGTAACCGCAGAAACGTGAGCTAAAAAGTGCCCTACAAATCCAACATTTGGATATTTATTCCTGTTGTACAGGTAATATAAAACTATGGTAATATTTGCGATCGCAAATACGTATTTGCGATAGCGCACTATCAGTCGTCAGTGGGCCGTGGTGCGTAGAAAGCGTGATCTGCCCGCGTAGACAACGTTCAGCCCAATAGTGATTATTCAGTTTTGTAATTGTTGCAGACACTCCATCTAATCAGTGTTAGTCAGTACCTATGTGTGTAGTAATGCAAAGCATACTCTAGCACAGCTAGTCCGTCAGCCATTGTGAAGAAACTTTAAACTATAGTCAATGTTCTGCTTGTTTACTTCAGTTTTCCCCGTCCATCTGCCATGCCGTACCACAAATACCCCTCAAAGCTGTGGGAGGCGTTGAAGTTGAAGCAGGGCATCTACGCCCGTCTCCCTCAGCACTACCTCAAGTCCCTGGAGCCCAAGGAGCCCACGCCAGTGCACTGGAGGCCCTTGGGAGTGAAATACAAGCTGAACCCGAAGACGGGGCAGAGGGAGCGGGTGCAGGACGTCCCCATTCCCATCCACTGTCCGCCTGAGTCTGACAACGGCCTGTGGGGGGGTGAGGGTTGGGTGAAAGGCTACAGATACGCCAACAACGACAAAGTGAGCTGATGCAGGTTCATTGTGTGTCCACCCCTGTCCACCTGTTGCTAATGTCTCTGCCTGTCCGCAGATGTCCAATCGAGTGCCCAAAGTGTGGAAGCCTCAGCTGTTCAAGCGGGAGCTCTACAGCGAGATCCTCAACCACAAGTTCACCATCAGTGTCACCATGCGCACTCTGGACCACATTGACGCCGCTTACGGCTTCGACTTCTACATCCTCAAGGTGAGACGGGCGGACCCGGCACACAGGCTGGAGGTCGTTTGTCCTCTAATAATGGTGAACTTGCCATCAGACCCCAAAGGAGGACCTGAACTCCAAGCTGGGCATGGACCTGAAGAGAGCCATGCTGCTGCGGCTGGCGCGGAGGGACTCGCAGCTCTACCCCGATGACCCCAAGAAGAGGGAGAAGGTGTACAACAAGTACAAGGTCAGGGCCAAGCACTGTGTGTGTGAGGGGAGAGGTGTGCGGCAGTGTGTGAGCAGCCACCTGACTGTGTTGTTGCTGTTTGTGGTGCTGAGCAGCAGTTTGAGATTCCAGAGGAGGAGGCGGAGTGGGTGGGCCTCAGCCTGGAGGAGGCGGTGGAGAAACAGAGGCTACTAGAACACAAGGTAACACACACAAAGGCATACACTCGCACACAGGGAGTGCAGGCAGGATGATGTTACATACCATATTGATTAATTACATCAATCCTGGACCTGCTCTATTAATAAGTGGCCTTAGTTATGCAGGTTTTTAGATTGCTGGCCTGATTTTGAAGGATTCCATCCCCTCACTCCTTCTCAGCAGCTGCTAATATGGCTCCGCCTTTGGCCTGCTGGCTTCTGACTGTGCTTTTAACTGTGGCCTGCAGGATCCTGAACCTTTGTTCAAGGCTTGCGTGGACAAGCTGGTGCAAGATCTGGCTGTCCAGAAGCTGCAGGAGCCTCTGGTGCTGCAGAAGGGAGAGTGAGGGGCCGGCAGAGCAGCGGGCAGGTCCAGCTGCCAGAGTCGGAGAGCGAAGGACGGACACGTGAATCTGTCCCACGCTGGACACGCACGTCCTATTTATTTGTCTTGTGTTTTTCACCACAGCTCAGACAGGAAAGATTTTTTTTGTCAGCATCAGTGTGTGTAGATATTCCACCATCAGCTTTGATATCAACAAGCCACAGGTTGGAAATTTGATGAATAAAGACCCACTTTTGTAAATAGTCCTCCTCCTCAGACAATGTTAGTCTTTGCAGATTAATGTTGAGGTTTCTGGCGGTATGAATGTTTTTATGGTCCCACCACTCAAGAGGTGAAGTGTGAGTTTAAGTTCTTGCGAGATATAAACAAGGAATTACTGTATTTTAATATTGCTCCCGCTGGTTTTTCTACACATTTCCCACCATTATTTGTGCCATCTGTTTTTGTTTGTAGGGCATCATTTGGTGTGTAGATGGGCTGGTTGGTACTTCATAGATGTGTGATTGAAGTTTTTTGTAATCCTTGTTTCACGGGCTCTTGAGTGTGTGTGTTTCATCGCCCAAGCTGAGGCCTCATGGCTTCTCGGCTGTGCCGTCATCAAAACAAAGGCAAACTTGACACCACCTCTTTCAAAATGAATCATCTAACGTTCACACACTTGCGTGTTACATGATGCAGCCTTATTTGGTGGTAACCACCAACTTCTCGCAAACCCTACCTCGATTTGGTTTTTATAGATATTGACCATGAAAAACTAACTGCTCCCCCTGTTGTTTCGCTTTCGACTCTGCGGTCGCACTGTGTGTGTGTGTGTGTGTGTTGCTGCACAGTGCTGTAAGTGGGAGGGTGGGGATCCCCTACTGCCTCTGGGGACTCCCGTGGGTGTGGTTGCCTAGCAATATCAAATGCTAACTGATCATCTGTAAACAGACGCTCGCTCCTTATATGGAGTCTGAGAACAAATTCAGGTGGAATTTCCAGCCAGACGAATCCGAATACAATTCGTTCCCTCGATTTTCGTTTGAAAGAGAAAAACGAGAAAACCAAAAACACTTCCGCTTCTGTATTTGGTTTTCCTTTTTATCAAACAAAATCAAGTGAAAAACAAACATTTGAAAAAATGCCAGTTTTGAATTAGATGTTATTCCTGCGTTGGTTCGGTCCACGTGACCCGGAAGGTTGGCAGTGAGCGGAAGTTCGGCCACTGTCTATCGATCATGGCGGCGCTGGAACCACACACAACTTTTACTAGCGAGCTTTTCGACAACGGTTTGTCACACGCCGAAAGTCGCGTCAAACAGTATTTTATTCCAGATCTGCGGTCGTGAACCACGGCATGTAGGACCTGGTTGGGGTGGATCATGGTAGTTTGGAGTTTTCCCTGTGTCTTCACACAAAACCTCAGCAGGACACCACACCTCCAAACCACGTCAACAAGGTAAGGGCTGTGTCAATCAATATATCAATTATTGGTGCTTCATGGACCTTCAGAGTGTATAAATCTTGCATCACCTAGTGAATTAATGCAGATTGTAGTCATGTACTGTATAGACTGTACATCACCAATGTGCTGTCAGTATTAATTTACATTCCACTATTACTTTATATTACATTTTAACATCTGACTGTTACAAATACTTTTTTACTTATCATGTTTTGTGCTTGCTTGCATGCTTTGTGTTTATACTTATTTCTACATACTTTTGTATAATCTCATTTCTCTCTTGATTTGATTTGTAAGCCTTACTGTCCATGCTATCATGAGGTCATTTGACATCCAAAGTAATACAAAAGTGGAGTCCAACTCCTATTTGTGACTCATACTTAGCAGGAGATAAGCAACTCAGTTACAACAGGACCAGGGTTTTGGTATTTCAAGTCTCATTTTTGCGCCCAAACTTTAACATCTCACCATGTAAAAGTAAAACAGTTTTTCCTTAGGTTGCTTAACTTAAGTTCTCTTTTTATAAATGATGGGGAATTTCATCATTGTGTCTATAAATATCTTTACAACAGAACCTGCCAGTTGAGCGGTTGTGGCCAGAGGTGAAGAAGCGTGTGAAGTATCCATTGAAACGGGCTCTGGTGCACCTGCTGGACCAAGAGGTTGTGGACATGGAGGACAAC
>OMPJ01042224.1:0-14882 GCA_900312935.1 Carapus acus
GAAACAAACCTGGGACTTGTTTCTTTCGCCAAACATTGGTCAATTTTTGAAGATCTGCAAAACCAGCATGGCGCCAGAAAAAGTGTTTTGCGAGCTGAACGGCTGGTTTAGTTAACAGGAATGAAAATATCGGGACCATAACCAGAATCAAAAATACTATGTCAGTCCCTGCAGAAATTATTATCTGGCAGGAAAAATGTCGCCATCAGCCTCCCTCCAGAAGGCCAAGAACCATTTCAGGGCAAATCCCTGCTGCTGTGCCATGTCACGGTCTAAACATGGACTGAAATCAGGGAGAATTTGAATTGTAGGAAGCAGGAAGGTCTTGAGTTGTGTTACGATTCATATTTAACTGCAGTGAGCCAAAAATTTGGTGCCAGTAATCTGACTGGAGCATTAATATCCAGTATTTGCTGCTTCTGATCAGATCCAAAGAGGAAAACATCTTGAACTACCAATCAAGTCCATTTGAAAGGATTCAGCTGCCAGATATAGAACCTCCATGGCTGTGTGGAGGTTTCTTCATGACGCGCAGCAACGACAGCATCTCCCCTTCTGTCCTCCACCTTGTAATTTTTATTCCTCAATCTCTATCATGCACCGTCTTCTCCTCCACCATTCCTTCATTCCCATTCCCCCGTTCCAAGGCCGCCTCTGGACAGTGTTCCCGTCAATTGATGCGACTTCCAGATATCTTAATCCAATCACCTCGGCCCCGTGCAGCCTCTCCTCACCCTGCCTTCTTTGCCGTGATAACGGCTGCAGCAACCTCCTCGACGTGCTCTATTCCCATTCCACTCCCTCTCCCTGAGCTCCGGCCCTAAATGATTGACATGTTTTCCTCGATGGGGCCAGATATGGTGTCTTCTAGACTCTTCTTACCCCGTTTTCTCTTGGCAGCAATAGGAAATTGAAATCGAAGAGGTTGTGGGGGTGGGGATGAGAGAGGCTTGCCCGGGAAAATTGGGAAAGTTTGGAGATTGGGCGGAAAAAAAAAAGCATGGGCGAGGAGATGAGCTATTGTGGATTTGGTAATTGGTCAAAGCCGTTGGGAATAGAGACCTCTCCGCTTTCGAAGTCCTGATTAGGCGGAGCAGAATTGCTGAAAATGCGAGTCAGCGTCGTCCAGATGTTAATTTCCTGCAAACAGAGACAGTTTTATGACAAACTTTATTAATCTCCTAAGGTAATGGCATTTCTGCATCGCAGCCGTCCTCATTATTGAGGAGCAGCGGGCGTGACTTCCCTAAGGGAGCAGTTAGAGGTGCTGTGCCTTGCTTGAGGAGCCAGAAATTGAACCGGCAACCTGAAGCTTGATGCACATGTCACTATCTTATGACCATGGTAGATAACAAGCAGCCAGAGATTCCAACACTGTTCCCTCTTCAGCCTCGAGCGGCGTTGTCCCCAACTTTTTTTTCTCTTCCCCATCGTCTTCGTCACCGTCTGCCTCCCATTTCTTCACTCATCCTTGCCGCTGAGCGACAGAAGGAAATTGAGGCGATGGGGCGACTGGCACCGTCTGCTCTCAGCGAGCGAGTCATTGGTTCCAAACAGGCCGAGTCGACGCTTAAATGTGTCCGCTCGACTCATTTACACACACAGTAGAGTGGAGGTGTGTGTGCGATCGGATAAGAGCGTCTGTCTGCAGCAAATGTGTGGAGGTGCCTCATCTCCTCGCAGCCACACCCCTGTCACCCCCCCACTACTTCATATAGATTCAAGTAGAGCTTGTTCTGATTAAAATGCCTCTCTCTCTCCCTCTCTCTCTCTCTCTCTCTCTCTCTCTCTTATCTATCCTCAACCTCTGTCTCTCTCCACCTCACTTCCCCTGTCCCCTCTCTTTTCCCCCCTCACTCCCTCTCCGACGGGATAAGTCCCTTCTCCTCCTCCTGCTCTCTGCTTTCTTCTGCATCTCTCCCCTCCTGTCCCTCACCCTCTCTTTCCCATTGCAGTCCTTCTCCTCTCTCTCCTTTTCAACCCTCCCTCTTCCCTTACTCGTGTGTCTCCACCCCTCTTCCCTGATTTCCTGATTTCTCTCTCCCCCTCTCGCTCTCCATCCTTGTTCCTTCGTCTCTTATGCCGTCTCTTGCTTTCTCCTTGCCACCAGATACATTTTTTCCTTCTCTTGCCCCCCTTATTTCTCTCTCTCTCATCTGTCCCTTCTCTCCAAAATCAAACCCTCTGTGAATTTGATGGACCATCTCCTCTCTGCCGTCTGATTGATGGACAGAGCAGCTCCAACATCACAATCACTCACCGCTGTCGGACGAGGAGCAGTGAGAGGTGGGATGGACAACCCTCCTCCTCCACCACGCCTCCCTTATCCTCTACTCCTCTTCGTCCTCACTTTGATTTCCCCTTATTTCATGTCCCACGTCTCTCCGCGGCGTCCCTCATCTTTCCCTGATTCACCGTCATAAAACAGGCTTTGTGCAGACACTTTGATAGTCAAGGTGAAATTGGAACGCTCGGCCCCCCTGGGAGGGCGACGCCACGTTTTGCATAATCAGCATTTTACAGGAGAGCCCATGTATCTGATGTGGCGTTGGAGAGAGCACATGACCAGCCTGTGCAACGATGACGATGCGGCGACTCTCGGAGCATAGCCGCGTTTCCTCTTGCCAGAGGACGCGGCAGCTCCGCCCTTTGACCTCCTCTCCACCTGTACATTCCCTGCCTGTTTATTACCTCGGCTCCACTGGTGCTCAATCACCATCCACCAGCCTGTCAGAAGGACACCAACCCCGGAGAGCGCGGTCGTAAATAGCTGCGGATGAAAATAGGTTTTCGCCTGAGATATCGACTTTATCACGGCGGAAAACAAACAAGCTGCAGCTCAGCTCAAGAATCCACAAGTCACGTTTGGGTGTTAGTGCTTATCTTTTGCAGTAATAAATCTCACTGTCCCAGTTGTGATGCAAATATCCAGGAGTTGGAGCTTAACAGCCTGATCTAGTGGTGTTGCTGTGAGCTTTTGGCTGTCAAGGCGGCGCTGCAGGCGAAATTACAAGAAGGAGAGTTTGAAACAAGTCTGACCATGGCAGGAACAAACCTGGTGGAGCAAATTCAGCTGTAAGTTGCCGGCTGCAGAAGCCAAACGGCGCCCACTTCCATCGGCGCTGAGCTCTAAAGCCCCCTGTGGAGAGGTCAGGCGCGATGAAATATTAAAGACTCGGGCGTTTCCAGTCTATAAGTCATTTGAGCAGGACTCACAATCTGTGCATGGAAGCTTTAATAACCCCCCCACACACACACACATACCTCACATGGCCGTCTCCGTCTTCTTCCTTTTCACCACAATCCAGTTGTAATGAAATGCCAACACCCGTTTGCCCTCCAGACTAGACTCGATATCGTTAATTTATCATGGGGGCAGATGTCGGCTTGGCTGCTTTTCCTAATTTTGGCTCTGTGCTTAGTGTGCCCTTTAGGCATCTTTGTCCCGTGTCTGATGCTTAATCAATAGAAAGCCTTTCTGAATACTCACTGTTTTATTCTCTCTCCTCTTCCCCAGCAGGGCTCCTCCCCCACGGACCCCCAGTTTCTTGGCGGATGGTGTTGTTGGTGACGGCTGGCGACGCCAAGGAAAGGACTGCGGGATCGATCGCAGTTTGGTTTTTCCGTTCCATCAACCCTCTCTCCATCCCTCTGACTGCCCCCCCCAGAGTGCAGGAACGACAGGAAACCCTGACTTTACTCTCACCACGTCTTCCTCCACCTCCCTTCCTCTTCTCCTCCTCTCTTTCTCCTTTCCCAACCTCCCTATATCCCTCCGGCCTTGGAAATGTATTCCCAAGCCCGGTCAGTGGCTTCCCCTGCGAGGTACCTCCTTCTCCTGCTGGGGCTCCTGCTGGTGGTGAGCCCCTGGCCTTGTGGAGGTCAGCCACGCTCCTTTAGAAGATTTGCCCCTCCTGAGTGGGGGCTGACGCATTTGGCCATACACAACAAAACGGGAGAAGTGTACGTGGGAGCCGTCAACTGGATCTACAAGCTGTCCAGCAACCTCACCAAGCTGCGCAGCCATATGACCGGCGC
Organism: Carapus acus; assembly: GCA_900312935.1. Taxonomy (NCBI): domain Eukaryota; kingdom Metazoa; phylum Chordata; class Actinopteri; order Ophidiiformes; family Carapidae; genus Carapus; species Carapus acus. The sequence goes on from OMPJ01042224.1 coordinate 4,039, forward strand.
GGTGGTAGACAATGAGAAATGCTACCCTCCACCCAGTGTGCAGTCCTGCCCTCATGACCTGGCCCAGACCCCCAACGTGAACAAACTCCTCCTGATAGACTACTCCCAGAACCGACTTATCGCCTGTGGGAGCACCTCGCAGGGCATCTGCCAGTTCCTGCGTCTAGACGACCTCTTCAAGCTGGGCGAACCCCACCACCGCAAGGAGCACTACCTGTCCAGCGTGGCCGAGTCAGGCACCATGTCGGGGGTCATCATCAGCTCCCCCCACAGCTCCACAAGCAAACTCTTCATCGGAACCCCCATCGATGGCAAGTCTGAATACTTCCCCACCCTGTCCAGCCGCAAACTCATGGAGAATGAGGAGAACGCAGACATGTTCAGCTTCGTCTACCAGGATGAATTTGTGTCCTCGCAGCTGAAGATTCCCTCTGACACCTTATCCAAGTTCCCAACCTTTGACATCTACTACGTCTACAGCTTCAGCAGCGAGCAGTTTGTCTATTACCTCACCATGCAGCTGGACACGCAGCTGACCTCGCCCGACACCAGTGGTGAGCAGTTCTTCACCTCCAAGATCGTTCGCCTCTGCGTGGATGACCCCAAGTTCTACTCCTACGTGGAGTTCCCCATCGGGTGCACCAAGGACGGGGTGGAGTACCGCCTGGTGCAGGACGCCTACCTGGCTCGGCCAGGCCGTCAGCTGGCTAACTCGTTGGGGATCTCGGAGAACGAGGACATTCTCTTCACGGTCTTCTCGCAGGGCCAGAAGAACAGGGCCAAGCCGCCCAAGGAGTCGGCCATGTGCCTGTTCACGCTGAGGAAGATAAAGGAGAAGATCAAGGAGAGGATCCAGTCCTGTTACAAGGGTGACGGGAAGCTCTCCCTGCCCTGGCTGCTCAACAAGGAGCTTGCATGCATCAACTCGGTAAGCTCCGCCCCTCCACACACCCTCCGTTTTAAACGTGATGTCAGGGTTCTCATGGTTCCGTCCACAGAGGGGCCAAAAAGTATCATTTAACCGTAAGACCCTCAAACTGCGGCTGATGTGCCAGTTGGCCATTGCCTGGTCTGTCTGTGCCATTGGTGTGTGTGTGTGTGTGTGTGTGTGTGTGTGTGTGTGTCGCGCGTGTGTGTGTTTGAGAGAGAGAGAGAGAGACACACATGTTTGGTTTGCTTACCATTCACACATTTCATTTACAACTGATTAACTTAATTTGTACTGTCCAATGTCACAAAGTGTGTGCCTCTCTCTCTTTCGCTCCCTCTCTCCCACACACACACACGCACACACACACACACGCCCTAAACCTCCTGCCGCTTTGATTTAGTCAGACGGGACATCATTAGCACAGTCTGCTGGATTTGCGAAATGTCAGTCAAGAGTTAAACACACACACACACACCCAAACGCACACACAGTCGTTAAAATCCTCTGGGATGCAGGGATCCTGGCCGGGGTTTCACTTGCTGATCCACAGTGCGTGGCCCTGCATGTTTTATAGGCACACACGCACGCTCCCTGCCGCTCACCCTCTCCCGTGTGGAGACGCTGTACCTGCTGGCATTTGTGTTTTGTTGTCTCTCTCGTTGCATGAATCCTCTCACCTCTCTGTTTGCATCCTTTCACTCCTCTTCCTCTCCATCTCTTACCGCTCCCCCGCTCGTCAAAGCACGACCCCTTAAGGCTCCATTCCTCCATCACCTTTGGCCTATCCGCACTTCATCACCTCAGCTCTCTCTTTGTGTCTCTCCCTGTTTGTTTCCCTGTAGAGACTAAAATGCTTTTTTCTTTGAATGTCTGCAATTTTCCTGGCAGGCTGCTGCACACAAACACACACGCACATGCACACGCGCACATACGCACACACACACACAGACGATGGAGTCTGCGGCAGATGCTAAGGAGTGAATATGTATGTTAAATCATATCGATTGCTGAATTGATTGTTTGAATCATCACAGGAGGATTATCACTGATTCTGAACACATAAGCCTTTTATCTTTAACTGATGGGTGGAATTTTCCAGTTCTAATGCAGCTCCTGTTGGCGAATCAATCAGGGGATTGAGTGTTGGGTCAACATTTTGCTCATTTTGTGTCTGTCTGTTTGTTGATGTATTGATAAGCCGTGTCTCTTGTTTGTGTGGAAGGTAGCTTGTTTTCATGGATTTTTGAATAACATTTATTCGCACCTATTCCTCTTCTTTTTCCTCCTGTGATTGTGCTCATCATCCCTTTGTCATTCTCCTATTTATCATCAATCCATCCTTTCGTCTGGTGTTCCTCCCCTTTCGCTGTAGAGTGTGTCGCTTCGTTTGCCAAGCCTCCATCGCTGGTTGTTCGCCTGTCGTGTGACCTTTTCAAACCTTTGACCCAAATAGGCCGCCAGGGGTGCTTATGTAACAGATTAGCTGATTGGCCGAGCCCGTGACAGCGGCGGCTGACCTCGTGGTGCTAATCGTGTCGCCTCTGAGCGTCGGCTGGCCTCTGTGAACCTGAGATCTGACCTCCAAACTGTGGGAATCCAACCAGCAACCATCCACAGAGCCCTTGTGTGGGAGCCACAGGCAAATCCCACCGCCCAACACATGTGCCCACAGCTCAACCAGCTGCTCGGTTCTGCCCGAACTGGATAATTCACACTGCTTCGAATGCAGTCGGGGTTTGCTATAGAAGTTGCAGGATGAAATCTTCAGGACATTGCACTACCACAACTGGACCCACTTTTGGCCCCTCCCACTTTGGACTAAACCCCACCCACCTATTCCTAGGATTCTCTCCAGGTCCGGCCTCAGTGGTGTGGGAAAGGCTTTGCGACGCTGGGTCGCAGCGTGACCTCCCCCTACAAAGCAATGAGAGGGTGGGGCTTAATTGATGGGGGGTGGACAGCTGCGATGCACGCAAGCACACACGCACATGATGGATGAGCAAACGTGCTGTCAGCTCGCCACATGTGTGTGTCGTTGCTGCTAAATCATAATTTTGCGCCCCCAGGTCATCGTTTGTTACGACAGCGATGCGTTTGGCATTTCCTGTAAACATGAACGAGCGCTTGGCTGCGTTTCTAGCGGCCTTTTGATGAAAGAGCGGCGTGTTGAGCGGTGGCGACCTGGTGTGATTTGATTTTGAATTTGATTAATTGTTGTGTGTGGCATGCACTCACTCAGTCACTCATTCATCAGCCCTGCCCACTGCCACCTGTATGTTTGTGTGCTTGTGTGTGTGTGTGTGTGTCTGGCTTGGCCATCAGCTTTATAAGTGAACCTCTGACCTTCTCGGCGGGTGGAGAGTGGATCAATACAAACCATTTCCACACACACACACGCTGAGGGAGATGAAGTGGGTGCTCGATGTTGATCCAGGGGAGAAGAGGGCGGGGTTAAGAGAGGGAACAAGCAGAGGGAGAGGGGAGAGGTGCAGGGACGAGAGGATGGTGAAAGAACAGAGGAAGGAGGGAACCCTATTTGCACTTAGCGGTTTTGAGACCGTTCATACTTGCCGTTCTCACACACATGCAAACACACTTCGCACATGCATGGCCAGCAAAGTGGAAGTCGATTTGATCTCAAGTGATCCTTTTTCAAGATGCAAATGTGCTGTGGCAATCTTCCAAACCTGTAGAAAAATATTGCTCATACTGGTATTTAAAAAAAAGAAGGTATTTCTACCTCAGCCGCTCCTGTCACCATGGAAACACAACTGTCAGCGTTGACTTGAGACGTCTTGTAATGCCAGATTATTCTGGGCGTTTTTTTTTTTTTTTTTGCTCTGATTGTGTGCAGAAAGGATCGACATTCGGTTGTTTACAACTCAAACAGACGAGTTGGTGAGTGACGACGCACCAGCTAACCACACAAAGCTCACATCTCGCCGATTAAGCCGCTCAGTCAACATCTGTGTATGTGTGTGTGTGTGTGTTTGTGTGTCGAGGGGTGTGGAAGAGCAAGACACTGCAACGGGGAGAGCAACGGCGGCCATTGTTGCAAATAAAAGTGTTGATATAAGAGCGAAAACAAGAAGAGAATAATAGCCCAGGGAGGGAGAGAGGGAGAAGGAGAACGATGAAGGAGAGATAGAGGCCTTGGAGGAGGAGAAGCAGTGATTCATGGGCAGGGAGAAGAGCACAGGAAGAAGAAGAGGAGGAGGAAGAATGATGGTGGAGGAATGTCTTGGCTGCCAACGACGGCCACAGAAAGGGCAGAGGAGAAGGTGATAGTGGGGGTGGGGGGTGGGTGGCAGGAGGACAGAATGATTGAGTAGCAGCGCTCACAGGAGCGTGGACAATCGTCACCTTCACCAGGTCAGTCTGTGCAAGGAGCACTTGAACGCAACAGGGCCGCAGAGGTTTTCCTTTTAACACCACCAGAGACAAACTGGTGCATGCATTGTGTGCATGCGTGAGACCGCCATCACCACTGTCCGACTCCGACCTTTCTCTCACTTAGTAATGCAAATCAGTGTAGCTTTGATGGGTGACTAAAAAAAGAAAGAAAGAAAACGCGGTCAGCAAGGTATTTGGTAAGGCAGAGCACAGGGTCGGGATGGCCCTCTTTGGTTTGTCTTCGGAAAACAGAAAACATTCATCACTCCAGCAAACTCTTTTGTTTGTCGGGATGATGAATGGATAAATTGAGCATTCCTCTGCCAAGAGGAATGTCCGCAGCGCAGACGTCTCACACCTGACCCCAGGGGGTAGAGTGGTGTCAGGAGGTGGGCGGGGTCAACGTGTCTGTGGATACAATGAATAGCCCTCCGTGTAGCAGCTGTCGCTCCGTCGGAGGAGAAGCCGAACCTCACTGCACCCTGGATACTTCTTCCCCCTACCACTTCTTCTCCTCTTCCTTCTTCTTCTTCTTCTTCTTCTCCTCCTACTAATCAAACAGGATGTGCTGGCAAATGCGTTTAAGCAATTAAGACCTGATTAATTGAGCCGGTGCTTGACGAGTGGATTTAATTGACGGCCTAAACGAGTCGAGCTCAGAGATGGTGCTCGGCCGGCTGTCTGCCCGTTATTGGTGGTAATGGCTCGTGTTTGAGCTAATACCAGGTGATTGGATTGGCAGCGAGGAATGTGTTCATTTTACGCCCGACTTTGATTGGCATGGGCCAATCGTATGTGCATGGATGTGTGTGTGTGTGTGTGTGGCTGTAAGCAAGCCGGTGCTGTTAGTATACCAGAGCAGCTTTCTTTTCTTCCCTCTGAGGAGTCTTCAGCTCCACAAATCCCGCCTGTAGCACCTCGCTAATGATGCTAATTGTCAGTATAATTATGTATTGATCTTCGCTGTGTGTGTTTGTGTGTTTGTGTGTGTAGGATACATCAATATCAGCAGTGAAGGGTAAAGTATGTGGCGTTTTGTGATGTGTTCGATCGCCCAGGGAGTGTCTTTCTTCGCTTTGGTTTTCGCAATGCTCCCTTTTGTTTTTCATACTCGTATCTATGCAGGCTTGCATTCCTGTCTCATGTAGGCGCTGTTCTGTGCGATTTTGGCAAAGTCAAAGAGTGGACAAAAAAAAAGCCAGCGGTTACAGTGTACAGATGTGTGTGTGTGTGTGTGTGTGTGTGTGTGTGTGTGTGTGTGTGTGTGTGTGTGTGTGTGTGCAGGCTTATGCATGTGTCTGCTTTTATAGGGTATGATTGAAGTGATTATCCACTGAAAGCTTTGATGGTAGCCGAAGTGTTTCTTCTCGGCGGTGTGGTGCTGAACCACTGCCAATCGTTTATCTGCTCATTAATAGTTCTCTCTCTCTCTCTCTCTCTCTCTCTCTCTCTCTCTCTCTCTCTTTCTCTCTCTCTCCCTCCCCCCTTTCCCTGTCTTCCTCTCTCTATCTCTTCCTCTCTCTCTCTCCCCCTCCCTCTCTCACTCTTTCTCCCTGTCCTCCGCTCTCTCTCTCCCTCCCTCCCTCTCTCTCTCTTTCTCTCTCCTTCCCTGCCCACCCCCTCTTCTCTTTCTCTCTCTCCACCCACTGGCTCTGCCCACCGGCCCTGCTGCTGCTGTGCCGTAAACACTCGTTGTCGCGCTCCGCCCGCCCGCGAGGTCGCGTCGTCTGGCTGCGTCGCAAACGACCGCCTGGAAAACGATTAACGTGTAAACATTGGTGCGAAAGCGGCAGTGAAACGAGCGGCTCGGGAGATGGAGCGAGGAAATAACCGACTTGCCTCTCAAGCTTTGCACACACACACACACACGCACACACACACACAAACCCCACCCAGCGCCACATTTCCGTCATCTCCGATGTGAGGCCTCATGTGGGACTTTCACTTCTCAGAGACTTTATCAGTGCTGTCAATAAGAGGCGTGTGTGTGTGTGTGTGTGTGTTTTATCAGGAAATTAAGGTGAAAATCTACGTGAACTAGAGGAAGTGGGACAGGTTTGCACATGTTGGTTACCTGCAGTTCCAGATCTGCACGTGGCTCTTCATCCCTCTGCTGCAGCTGCCTCTGATCAGTGTTAAATATAGAATTGAAAGTATTTAACAGATAGTCACGTTTCAGTTAGTTTGAAAGTTTTTAAGATGTCGAAATTGGAACACTGAAATGAAGTGTGTTTATATCGCCCAAAGTATGCGCCACATCGCTGATATGTCACATTTGCCTGCAGGCAAAGATTTTCGTCTCCTTATACATCAACCATGGATGAATTAAAGAAAAAAAGAAGGTTTTGGAGAAAGAGAGCATTTAATGCTACGTGGGCAAATGCATTTGCTTTCATTGCAGACAAGACTGGTCTGCCAGAGGGCTGTTCCATGGGGTGGAGCCAGTGTGAATAATGGCTCAGTGAGGCTAATTTAGACGTTGTGTGCGTGCGTGTGTGGTAATTCACATTATAAAAGCCATTACGATTGCGGCGATGGAAGATACCGTAAATGCTGATATACAGCCCACCGTGTTCTGTGTTTATGATGTCGTTATGAGTGTGCGTGTGAGTGATTGTTGAAATGACTGTTGAGTGGCTGTGTGTGTGTGCGCAATGGTACATACGAGCGTGCGGCAGTGTGTGCGCGCGCACACATTGACGACCTGTCAGGACGACACAGTATCACAAATGCTGTAATTCACTCTGACCTGCTGTGAGGGCAGCATGCTGTCATAACTGGGGCTGTGGGTCAGTGTGTGTGTGTGTGTGTGTGTGTGTGTGTGTTTGAGTTTTATCCCTCTTGCTTCTGGCTGAATAGGATTGTGTGGAGGAGGGGCCAGCGTTGGCTTATTGGACACTGATGTTGACTGGCTTTGACCATGTACGAAAACAGGCAGGCACATTTCAACACATTAGCATTATAAGCATGCACCTCTGTGTAGCATGGGAGGCTGGGTTTGTGTTCTACTGCTGTGTAAACCATCACTCCGACAGGCTTACACACATGCGCCCACACATACTGCCTGGTTTCCTGTTTTGATTGTTGAAGATTGTCCAGCGGTGTCTCCCTGAGTCCAAGACCCACGCTGAGGCTTGTGGGTAATTTATGAGCTTGCCTCTGCTGCAATCCCTCAGTTTGGACACAGCCAGACACACACATGCACGCACACACACACACACGCACCTACATACACATAGACACACACACACTCAAGGGGGAAGGCACCTGTATCTGCCAGCACACTACATTGGAACAGAGTGAGTGTGGGTGTGTTTTATGGTCAGATATGGATTGCCAGTTTCACTGTGTTGTTTTTATGCACACACACACACACACACACACACACACACACACACACACACACACACACACACACACCATGACTAGCAGGGTGGTGCTGAGATGCCAGTCTATTTTGTCAGGATGTGGAATGTGCCACACTTTGTGCACGCCCCCGCTCGTCTGGCTAGGTGTATGCGTGTGTGCGTCTGTGTGCGTGGCTGTGTGTGTGCGTGCGCACGCCCTTGCAGAATTAGGTCAGTGTATGTGTGCACGTGGGTTCGTTGTAGCTTTGCTGCCGTGGACACGGTGGAACACATCAGTTGGACACATGTTGTGCTCAGTTATGCAGGAATTGAATGTTTTATGATACAATGGCCTAGAAAAAAGAGTGTGTGTGCATGGCACAAATGTGTGTGTGTGTGTGTGTGTGTGCGTGTGCGCAAGGGTCTGTGTGCACGCGCTGACTGCACGAGGAGACAGCTGACGTCTGCGGTGGAGAGAGGCATGTCTTTTGAGAGAAAATGTGTGCTCTTTCTCTCAGTTTGTCTCTGTGCTGCTCCCTCTATGCATGTATTCCTTGTCAGGATTTCTCTTTCTCTCGCCGTCTCCCTCCCTCTCTACCTGTCCCTCGCTATCTGTTTGTCCCTCTGTGTATTTGTTGCCTCTCTCTACAGTATATAATATGTGTTTTTGTCAGAATCTCTATTTCTCTGTGTCTCTCACTCCCTCTTTCTCTATATAGCTCACTCTCACTCCCTCTCTCTCTCTGTCTGTGTTCCCCTCTGTTGCTCTACATCGGTCTCTCTCTCTGTCTTCCTCCATCTCTCAGTCTTTATCTCTCTGACCCCCCTCTCCTCTCTCTCCCTATGACCCTTTGTGGGCGTATTCCTGGTGAAAAACAAATTTAAATCCGCCCTACTTCCTGTTTCCTGTTTCCAGGCGCTGAATGGACGATTTAGTTTGACTTTCGTACTTTTCTTCCATGTTGAACGCTGCACTGCAACAGTGTGTGTGTGTGTCCTCCCGAAGACCCCCACACAGCACAGACTTATGTTCACTCCTCCGGTGATCGCTGCCGTGTGGCATGTTTGGTCACCATCACAGGGCGTCGTTTATTCCAGCGTGATTGCAGGCCGCCAATGTGACGCCTTCCACAGGAAGCTGTTTGCCGCAACACGTGTTTAGTTGCCATGACTTCCACCTGTTTGTTTGTGCTCACGTGTGTTCACGGCTCTCATGCATCGCACTGACGGTTTCCAGGACATGCTTCGCTGGCAAGCCTCTTGTGACCTTGAGTATCAGCTGACACTTGCACACATTCACACACACATGCACACGCGCACATATACACCACACACGTGCCAGACATACCATAAGCCTAGTAGCTCGCTCTTCACCTCAAACAATGGGAGCTTATATTAACCACACATACACTTTAAGACTCACTTGCTAACTCACTCACTCGCTCACTCGCTCTCTCAAAATCCCCATCTACATCCTTCCAACTATGATAGCAGAGTATGTTCACACACACGTAGTTGTAAAATGTGTTGTTGTCATGGTTACTTGGTTATTTGGGAAACAGTCTGCAGCAGCAATGCCTTTGTATCAGCGTGTTAATTGAGTTGTGCCAAATTTGTAAGTAGAAGTTATTTTAAGACTTTTGGTATGCTGGTTGGTCCCATATCTGAACACATAGACTAAAACATTCTACCTTCCTGCCAAATCCCCCATCGCATCGAATCTGAGAGGACCTCGCACTTTTTCATGAAAATATTCTTGTTAATGTGTGTCCAGTGTATCTCCAACTTGACATGTTCCGGGTCCTCCATCTGGACTCTGGCGCCTCTTTCCTTGTCAGTTGTTGCTTACTTTTGATCATCTTGAAGGAGCCACATATTCCAAAGCCATTAAACCGTCTTTCTTTTGAACATGATGAAAGCATAAAGCAGTTTGTGGGCTGAAGGTGGCCACCCACACTCTTTGGAATCCACCAGGGTGCCATGCTGGGCTCTCTGCGGGGCCTCTTAGTCTTTGACAACGCCGTTGGCGGTGTGTGTGTGTGTTAACCCTTCAGAGTGGATGATTGATTTGGTGTTGGGGGTTCTCGTGGGAATATTTCGCCGCTGCACTTTGCCAGAACCACATTAGAACATACCGTCGAATCATGCAAAGACGTTTCCAAAGCTCAAGGGAGACACGTTTCTGCAAACTCATCCATTCGAGAGAGACGGGAAGGCTAAAGCGTCTTTTCCCACGTGTCCCACAGAGACCAACAGACTGCGTGCGTGCGTTCATGCGAGTGCGCGTGTCTGTCTGTCTGTCTGTCTGTCTGTCTGTCTTTCCGTCCACAATATTCCTGATGGTCAAGTCTCCACTGTGTGAGATAGATTAACCCTTTTAACTTGTTTCCCGCAGGCTGTGATGTTGTGGCATTTCTGATTTTTTTTCTGGAAATGTAGGCCAGTGTGTGTGTGTTTGTGTGTGCGTGCATGCGCGCCTGTGTGTGTGTGTGTTGGGGGACCGACTGTAATCCAGATTGATGGATTCCTTTCCCATGACCATATGGTTTAAAATTGTTGCCCCTAGTTGTATGTCATATGAAGACGATGGGAATTGTTCTGTGGCTTGTAGCTAAATCCTCATGAGGCCTCCTGTGCACACATGCACACGCACGCACACACACACATGCAGTAAATGTAAGACAACACAACTTAACTGTTCTTACATCTTTGCGTATGTGCACGTGCACGTGTGTGCGTGCGCGTGTATTTCAGTCGAGGCCCTCCAAGCAGTCATGTCAGCGGGTGTGTGTTTTCTGTCAGTTCCTTTTGTTGGAAGGGAGGAAAATTGCCCTGTGGCCATTAGTCCTAACAAAAGAAAGTTGTTTCAGGTAATGGCTGTGTGTGTTCTTGTCTGTCTTTTTCTGAAGATTTTACTCACACACAAACACAGAGAAAGAGAGAGGGACCGAGGGAGTCTTTTATTTGGTCCCTCAGTGACCACAGCATGGGAGAAAGTGAGAGAAAGAAAAAGGGAGGACAAGAAGCCTTTTTGTTAAGACTGATTGATGGTTACCTGATCAGCCTCCCACCCCCCACCCCACACACCCAGTGCACACGCATGAAAGTGAAGATGTGTGTGTGTGTGAGTTCGAGATGGCACTGAAACTGCAATGCATTGCAATTAAGTTGGG
>OMPJ01042228.1:0-11516 GCA_900312935.1 Carapus acus
GGACGCTTTCTTCTCTGCAGCTCCCCATTACCAGGCCGCTCCGCCGGGATCCCGGCCGGTGTTGACACAGGAACGCCGCATCCTTCCCGCAGGTTTGTCGCGCGCGGCGCATTTTTATACTGCTAGAGGGGGAAAAACAAGGAAGCGGCGCGGGGCGAGACGCGAGGGCAGAGGAGCCAGGCGTCGCCAAAACGAGGAGTCGCCATGTTTTTGGGGAAAAGGCAAAAACAAGGATAGGAGAAAAGCTCAAAATTGTTTGTTGGATGGGCACAGAGGTGGGGTAAAAAGTGACTTTTGATGCAGGGATGAATTAATACACCTGCTGCCAATCGATTGGTTTTATTATTGACACAATATTATTGACTGACACACTGCTTTCCCATCCCCATCACCACACACACACATTCAGAAAAGAAGCCTCTACATTGCTGTCATATTTATCTAATTTTTCTTTTTGACCTTCTCTATTTTTGACTGCAGCTGTAATTTCCAGCTTGGATCAATAAAGTGTCTGACTGTGTGTTCTATATCTTTGCATTTAAAGGCCCTTGAGGAGAGTTGCAGAATTACTCAGGCTCAAATGCTGCGTACTCATGTCATGGTATCACATAAAAATGGAACAACATTTTCAACACTCTCTCTGTTCAGATTATCCATTCCTCCTTTCCCCTCCTTTATTGTCTCAATCACATCACAGTGAAGTGCCAGACATATCAGCCCGCCAGCCATTTCAAAAAGGACAGCAAACACACACGCGCACACGCACAGGCGAGAGAGAGGCATCGGTCTCAAAGCTTGAAGGACGACCGTGTGGTAGACGAACATGTGGACAACAGCGCCTCTGGTGGCTAAAACGGAAAATCGCAGTCATAGCCCCTGAGCGTGTGTGACTGGCAATAACAGCGCTTTTGATGGATCAAAAACTCCCTCCTGTGGCTGTTTCACTTACTGTCACTCAACCCGCTGGGCCCGTGACGGCTTTTAACACACGTGTGTGTCCCGTCATGACGGCGCCGTGTCAGAGACCCGATACCACCAGCAGCTCAGCCGGCTTCAACCGGATTAGAGGAAATACGCGCCCAGTTCGGAACCCACTACACCGGGCCGGTCGATTGAATAAAAATATCAGGTTTCAGACACGCCTGGGCGTGTATTTGTGATATTGTGGTGCTGGTTCTGACTCCAAAGTGCTCTTGAGCAAGGCGCTGGAGGACCCAATAGCTCCCCGGGCGCCTTGCTGAGCAGCTCACTGCTCCTAAAATAATGAGAACAGGTCGTATGCAGGAAAGCAATTTTCCCTAGCGAGATTAATAAAGCAGATCAGAAAACAAAAATTAAAAAATCAGCATGGATGCGGCCACGGGCTGCACCGTCTGCTGCCACGGAGGAGAGGCTGAAGGCTCAGCGGCAGATGACCACATCAGCGCAACATAACTCCACAGCCACTCATTAGGAGACCGAAGGGAGGTAATGGACTGCTGAATGTGCGACCAAAAATAAAATAAAAAAGAAAGGGGGAAAAAAAATAAAACGCACAGCGAATAAACTTCCAACCTCGGCCGACCATCTGCCAAGCGCCCGGCTCGCTTTCACGTCGGCGAAAGGTTGGGGAGAGGACAACGGAGCTCCCGACTCGCTTCATATTCCAGCACGCGTGGAGCCAAATGGAAAGGAGCGGCTTCGCGCCATCATAATGATGATGATGTTAATGATGCAGACAGAGACAGGAGGTGTGTGTGTGTATGTGTGTATGTGTACCTGAAGGAGGAGGTGGTACTTCAAGACTCTCTGCATCGGAACCACGAGCAGATCCCTCAGTGTGAACTTGCCATAGTTGGCTCTGTTTGAGCATTCCTGTAAAAAGAATACATATCATTTTTAGATATGTTTATTTGCTACGCAAACATCGGCTAAAAATAGGCCTATATTCATTTTCCAAGGAGGCTGTTAGGTGCCTTGCTCAAGGACTTCCACATTGCTTATCATCTGTCACTCCTTATTAAGCATACATTCACTATCAAAAATAAACAAGTATATACTGTAAATAGGCCAAGATTGCACACACAACATATACACTGTCAACAGCCAGTTAATTCATGAATATATAATGATACTCCGCTCTGCCAGGAAGAAAACAGAATGCTGCACCAAAGCACATTTTTCAGCAGTAAAAAATCCACTCGGCCCTATGGGCTTCGTCTATATCAACTATGTGCTGCATTCCGATATGTGTTTACACCCGCTGGAGTCTCTTGTGGGCTTGTGATATCAGTCTGTCAGCCGGTGACATCACTTGCAGTTCCTCAGGCCGACACAAGAGGGCACTGTGCAACCGCTCTGAGGTTGACCAATGTGCTGCAGTGCACAGCGGCTAAAGTGAGAAACCTCAGAAGGGAGAATGAGGCCTGTCACCTCCAACTTCATGCGGACATCCTCTTTCTCCCTGCAGATGTCGTCCAGGGTGGCGATGGCTGTTTCCACATGGCTGCAGTATTTCCCGTAAATCAGCAGCCTGTGGGAGACGAGTCGGGCAGAGGGAGAAACGTGGTGAAGACGTGTCTCAGAATTCCAAGGCCTCATTTGGGCCGGTTTTAACTAGATTAAGAGCAACTTCAAGATCATAATGAACAGACAGAGGTGGCAGAGCCGCTGCATTAAAGGGAAGAGGAATCAAATTGGGTGTTTGTCCCAGTAAATTGAGTGCACATTCGATTTTCGACCCCCATTCCGTGATAATCTAAGAGGGAAAGCGCAGAGCACCACCTTCCAGGATTCGGTGACCTCAGATAATTGGACATCAGACATGCAAAGTATGAATCAGACTGGCCAGATACATTTCCTTTAGGAACAATCGGCACACAAATAACGTTATACTATTAAACACAAACCACAGAGTGGTATCACTGTAAGGTGGCATGAAATATCTCCATGTCTGCAGGCTGCTGGGGTGCAAGGAAAATGTATACCTCTCTTTGAAGGTGATGAAGATCTGGTAGAGGTTCTGGGCACATTTGTAGTTAACCGAGTCTCTGATTTCCAGCAGCAAACATTTGTGAACTTTGACCAGCTCCTATAGGCGTCAAAAGCATTAATTCAACAGATGACATAATATGGAGTGTGCCATTGGTGTTTTACTGCTGCTAAATTACATTCCACATTCTTCTGGGAACAATAGAAATGCGATTTATTCCCAACTAATCCCAGGGGCTCTCCAGCGTGGTGCTATAATCATTTTTGCAGATGCTAAACGCAAACAAATCTCGCTATTTTCCCACTTGAGCTAGCATTGTTTTCACTGTGACATCGCCTATCTTCGCCACCTACAGCCAATTACACCCACAACCTCTGACATAATATCTGACAAAAATATTGGAAAATGTGAAAAAATGTGCATTTTCAATAGTCTATCTTTGTCTCATATTTCAGCCACACATAGCATCGCTAACAATTAGCCTCCATTCCACTTATAAATCTTTCTCTCCTTTCGCTGACTGTGCCATCCTTCATTCAAATGTATATCTAATGAGACAATTTGATGCCTCTTTAACAACAACATGCCTTCATTTGAATACCTTTTGACCTCAGTTTGACCGGCAGAATGGCTCATTAGCTTACCGGGATGTTGATGAACACCCTCTCCATCTCCGCCGCTGTTAAAAACGTGTTGAGGGGAACCATAAAGTACTGCGGTGGAGGGAGAGACAGAAAAAAATAAAAAAGAGAGGAAGAATTAGAGCAAACGAGACTCGTCCCAGCAGAGTGAGAGTGGGAAAGCCATTCTGCGAGGAGCCGTTATATTATAGGGGTCCAGGCGCAAACAGCTGCTGTCAGCGAAAACAAGGGGGCCGTCTGGGTCGGCGCAATAATCTCATTCTCAGGGTTTGCAATCTAATGATTTCCTCTCTGAAAAGTCGCATCGCAGCGTAGTTACCCTCTCTGTCGCAGGGAGGAAAAACTTGATTCGACCATTTACTTCATATCGAGAGTCGTCTAGTGAGAGGCTCCACAGGGAAATCAGCCCCCGGCCTGTTTTCCAGACGCCGGCCTGCCTGGAGAGACAGCCGGCCTCCCATGGCCAGAAGAAAGGGTGGAAAACAAGCAAGGGAGAAAAACTAACTTTTTGAAGCTTTGTGGACACTCTTAGCTTTGCACATCTTCATTCAAGGGCATCAAACTCAAATCCATAGGGGTCCCAAATTTAAAACTGGGACAAAGTTGCGGGCAAAACTCAATATTCATTGAAAAATTGACTGAAGTTGTGCATGTCCCTCTTTTATTAAAAGTAATTAAAAGTTTTAATCACAACCACTTGCAGGCCTCAATGAAATCTTAAGCTGGTTTATCTTTGTTTGTTTGTTTGTTTGTTTATTACAGCACATTCAGTAAGTAAGTAAGTAAGTAATTTTTATTTATATAGCGCCTTTCACAGCCAGGGCACAAAGCGCTTTACAATCAGAAAACATTGGTGAAACCTGAGCAAGTGTCAGAGCGATGAAAGCAATAGATAACTGACTGTTGATTTCCAACATTGACAGACAGAAACTTAGAATGTCGAGACACACAGCGGACATCCTAGATGGCATATTGTTTGAGGGGCCGAGTGGTTAGGGCGATGAGCCTGCATCTATTTTGTTCTGGATGCACCGGTTCGAATCCCGTCCTCGTCAGCGCTTCAATTATCCAGACGAAATAAATCAGCGTCTTTCACATTTTCAACCAATTTTCATTACTTTTACAAAAATTATTTTCTTTTAATTACGACCACTAACTGGTTCACAGGAATTTTGAGGTTAGTATTTAATTTCCACTTGGTGGCACCTGCCTCTTGTGACGTAATACATATGCACCAATAGCGCCTCCAAGCCTGCAAAGTTATCAAAGTCATTACAACTCAACCAGCTCCATTTGTAGATTCATTGGTGCGCATTCCCCGTCAATCTAAATTTCTATCCTTCGAAGTCGGCAAATCGCCAGGTAAACTCGGCCAGGTAAACATATTGTTTCATAGCGTCTTCATACGTTGTATTCTTTCAATACAGCCACGGTGGCTACGCACACATGATCAGGTCGGTCTTTTACATTCGTGAGCAGATAATTTCACTCCCACCTGTCGTGAAAACAACTGATTTCCATCTTTCGTTCGTCTATTTTGTCCGAGGTGGGTGGTAGCACGGGTGCTAGCATGCGTAGATGCTAATGCCAATCAAGGGAGAACGAGGAGGGGGGCGCTGTCTACTATCGCGCCAACACGCCGACAGGGCATTATGGGAATTGTAGTATTAAACGTGTGGGCCCTGTATACTGTCAGGCCAGCTCAATTACACATTTGATATTATCTCGCGGGCCAAATATAACTACAATGCGGGCCAGCCAGAGATTAATTGATTAATATCTTTTGTATTTACCCCTGTGTGACTGCTGGTTCAACAAAGTGAATTTCCCCACTCTGGGCCTGTTGCATGATGGGTAATCAGAGTATGAATGAGCGTGTACCTTCTCTATAGACTCGAGAGTCTCTGTGTACTTCTCCTCCGTCTGCCTGATCTCTGTTAGACAGCAGCTCCTGATGTCAGTCTCTGCCTGCTTCTGGAACGCCTACACACACACACACACACACACACACACACACAGAGAGCCTGCTCAAATACTGTATGTCAGTGCCGTGGGCTGACTGAGCATTGAGCCTTCGACCAGATGTGGCTGCCTTGACCCCTTTAGAGAGAGGATCGGAATAACGTGGCGGCCAAGCCATCTGCCCATCACGAGCCGGCGTATCAAGTATATGCGGGTCATGACCTAGAGCGCATGTGTGGGAAAAATTCACCTGCACATTTCTCACAATGTTTTCTTGTTTTTGAGTATTTCAGGCCTAGTTTTCGCCTTTGAAGGTCACAAGCTTCTCAGGCAGGAACATTTTGCGGATCTTCAATTCATTCAAATTTTTGCAGAGTGGATTTTGAAACATGTCGCTAAGTGGCTCAAGCCGGGTGACGATCACATGACGCGGTGCTGACCGGAGGAGGCACGGCCTCGGTTTTCATCAGGTCCTCGTAGATTTCTCCGCCGTCCTCATCGTCGTACACACAGTCGTACAGATCCTCCTCGTCCTCCACCCCGTTCTCGCTGAAAGGCACAGTCACACATTCCCAGTCTCAGTCACAGCAACAAGGGCTCTATTTTTATCAAATCCTGTTGTTCTGGCACCTCACTTATCCCGCCACGGTGAGAGAGGCAACATGCGCGTTTGCGCACACACACGCATAAGCGCGCACGTACGCGCAAGCAGGTGCACGTGCACTGCATGAATACACACACCCAAGGCAACATGAGAGACTTTTATGTGTGAAACCATCCACATCTGAGACGATTACCGCTGGAGTTAGACTGAGGTGGCATGACTAACAATGTGTGTGTGTGTGTTTGTGCGTGGAGGTGAGAGCACGCCAGCAAGTTTTTACTTCCCTATGTTGAGCCGTCAGCGCTTATACGTGGCGACGTGCAGGCAGAGGGGAATTCGCCTCAGTTCCGCGGCGGCAGCGGATGCTGAGGTGGCAACTGGTGTGTTTGCGCTGCAGTTTGTTTGGGCCGATGCCCGATTTTGACTCACGCGGATCAGTTCGACGTGGGCTTGCGAAAAATGGCGGCTCAAAATGAAAGTAAAGAGCGAAACTGCGGTTCAGTGGAGGCCAGTAACGGTGGGAAAGTCCCGACGAATGTGAGCAGGAGTGTGTGTGTCAGCGTGTGTGTTATGTCCATTGGATACTTGTCGAGCCCCCCGCCCCGCCTCCCGCCCTCCATCCAGCTCCTGGCCGCTGTCAGGCCGGCGTTTCCTGAGACGCTGCTGACTGGCTGTCGGCCTCCTACACGGGGGAGCTGTCACGGCTAAACACGAACCAGAGCGCCGCGCCTCAGAAGCATTTTCGCAGCAAAATAACGTCTCCTGGCTCCGCTGGCTCGGGGAGGGTATCAAATATTTTCTCGGCTCCCGTCCAGGCAGCGACATTTGGCTGCAGGCTGACTGGGCGAGGTCGGCGTCTGACCTCCGACGTGATGATTAAACGCAGAAGGGGACGGGAGACGCGGCGACCCGTCCAAACGCGTAAGATGGAGCTTCAAAGGCAAAGTCGTGAGGAGAGCTGTTGGAGTGGGAGGCTGATTATGTGTTGGGGAGATGAGCAATAAGACGCCCGGCTGAGTAAGTGTGTGAAGAGTGGGAGGGGTTCGTGCCATCAGTCTCGGGGGAGGTGGCAGCCTTCCAGTCAGCACCCAGGGAACAAATGGTTCTTTAAACCGAAAAAACATTTAGACAAAAGCCTTTGTTCAGAGGAATAACTGGAGAACAAAGTTAATACTGGGCGATGGAGAGGATGTCTTAGTAGGGAGGACTCAGGGAGGGACTGTTGGCTTTTTGGGGATATGGAGGGGAGGAGGAGAGAGGAGACGGGAGGGGATGAGAGGAGATCAGAGGATTGGAGACTCACTCTATCAGATCCTCCAGGTGGTTGTAGATGTCCTCGTCTTCAACACTTTCCTCAGTTGGAAACGGCCTTTAAAAACAGAGCAACAGTTTTTCTGTCAGACTCACAACGTTGACAACAAACTGTATAAACTAGTAAGCTGACTTCATTGCGAGGACTTCAGAATAACAAAGCCAACACAATAATACAGTACATATGAATATGCAATAACAAATGGGGATGTAGTGCCATGAAACCATTTTGAACTTCCTCAACACTTGAACTTTTACCTGTTTCCTGTTTGCTGTGCAATTGGTGTGTGGGAGAGTTTAGACAAAGTGTCCATGACCTGCAGAGAAAACAAATTTGTGTTCAGTAAAAGCACTGAAAATATTTGTACGCATGACATGAGCCATGACATATTTCATGTGTTCAAGAGAAAACAACAAAAAAATCGTTGGTGCCGATGCCGTGTAGTTTTCGCGGTTGTAACTCTACTACTTGCCACTAGAGGGCAGCATTTTCAAACACTACAGCTCCTCGCGGGAAATAATGTGAGGAGAGAAAGATTCACAGCACAAACCAGCGCACATTAAATCATCATTGATTATAAACTGCCATATCAATCCGTTCCTGCCCCCCTCTGAGGAGACATATTTCACAAACACAGCTGACACGATAAACATTTTACTGTAACAGTAAACGCGGGCCACACTCAAACGTCATTGATCGTGTCAAGCCCCCTCATGGGGTGATTATTGTCACGCCGCTGTGATCACTCCAGGCAGCGCCCTTGACCCCGCAAGTGTGTGTGACCGACCCCTCTGATCACAGTTGAACCTGTGACCCTCCACGAAAGAATGATGAGGACTCACTGTCTTGGAGTACTGCAGAGCCCATCGCAGAGCAGCACTGTGTGTGTGAGACGAGGGGGGTCGTCAAACCAGGGGCAACACACACACATATACACACACACACACAGACACATCACAGATACATGATAGATAGAGTCGCCTCGAGGGATAAGCACTCTAAAATCAATAGTGATCACAGGGGCCTCCACCCTCCCCCATACACAGCCGGCGATGATGGGGTGGTGCACAAAGAACATCGAGAGAGGGGGAGGGAGGGAGAGAGAGAGAGAGGCGTTTTCCCTCCATGGAAAACCCACCAGGACAAGTTGGGGCAATTTGCAATGCGTCACTTTAATGAAAATACACCCGGGTCAATGATGTTAAGGTGTTATTAGTGGCAACATGGGGTATTACAGATTCAGGTTAATTGTCTGCGTGTCATCTCCCACACACACACACAAACTCTCTCACACACACACGGGACCGAGCAGACACAGCGAAGACGAGTGGAATTAAAGCCCGAGTTCATTACGTGTTGATCAAAGGGAGACATTAGTCACTGACAGCTGAGCGGTGGGACGCTCGGCCTGCTGGGAGCCCTGCAGCTGCTCCCAAAGAGGAGACATGCTGTGAGTGGGCGGCCATCGCCACGCAAAAACACTTCGTTTTGCGGTATCTGGTGACAAACAAATGCGCTTCACCAGGTGGTAAACACAGTTCGAGGCCACAGGGACTGTGCGGCTTGTTTTTGTAGCTCACACACTGAACACATTGATTTACAGATTCATCTTCAACCAGCAAAGCCAGTGACGAACATCTGCCACCGTTCCTGCCTGTAGCCACCAGGCTGTATAGCTTGTTTGATGTTTTGGTTGAGCCTAAGCTAATACTGTACTTGCACACAAAGGCCTCCAGTCGCCCCCTGCTGGCCTGTATTGACCTGGATCTCACTGAAAATCTTTAAACATTCAGTCAAATCATATATAGTACAACTTTGACATACAATACACTCAACATACAAGTTTTTTGAGATACATGCCATCTCTCCATCCATATTTTTATTCAGAATATGAGCGGTAATGCAGTTATGATCCGTGCTTGGGGACAGGGGCACAAACTATCTATGACAGCTAGCACTAGCTAGAACTAGAAGAAAAAAGGAAGTTCGGCATTGGAAGAATCCTTCAAGGATCGTCATGGGCGGCTTGAGAACTTTAAGAAGAGAACCAACATCCACTCGGTGGTGAGGCATGGAGAAGCATCTAGTGTGGACGTAAAGGCAGCGGAAGGATACGTCACACGTTTGGCTATAGGCGTTGAGGCAGGCTGTGTTCCGCAACAGGTGTTTAACTGGGACCAAACCAGATCATCCTGGGAAAAAATGGCTGGAAGAGATTGTTGTTGTCATAGTTATTTCAAAAAAAATAGCTTGAGATACGAGCAGGTTGACTTACATGCACAGTCACAGAACAAATATAACTTATCTCAAGGTACTCCTGAACTTGTAAACAAAGGCCTTCACTCACCCCCTGTTGGCCACTATTGACCTGAATTTGAATGGAAAGTATTTAACATGAGGTCAGGTCATGTACTTTATGATTTGAAACAGAAACCTGTTTTTTATAGTAAATCCAAAAAGGACAGAGTCTCCCCTCGTCAGACTCCTTCATACTCTTCCTCTTGTCTCTAGTTCCCCTGAGTCCTGTATTGGGCACACTATGATTGTATAAATACGGATCAGTCGACATAAATTACTGCAAACATTTAATTCGGGGAATCCATTGTTGCTGTGTCATAACATACACAGTTTTTATCAACATCTACGCATCAAGATGCTATAAATGTAAACACAGTGGGATGGATGGGGTGCTAATTACATCAGTGTTCCAGAGGAAATCCTCCTATATTTCGGGATAATCTCCCTCCCCCCCGTGGCGTCTTCCTCGCGCTAATACACACAGTATTAGCTTTGTCGGTGCTGCGTCTCTAATAAATGACGGAGGGCTTCACGTGTGTTGGCCAGCTGGCAGGTACAACGCGTCTCACCCAACACGGAGCTCTGGAGGCTCTCCAGTTTGAGCTGGCCGACCATTTTGGGGATGATCCCTGTCGCGTTGCACTGCATGTGTGTGTGTGTGTGCGTGAGTGTGTCCTCCCGCGAATGCCTGAGTCACACGGATGGAAAACAAAAAACGGACCATCTGGAGGATTTTCAACTTCTGAGGCAAATGAAACGTCCAGAAATATGTGTGTATTCTGGGCCCAAGGAAATGAGGGGTTTTAATTCCAAAAAAATAAAAACTCATCAGTCAGCAAAACAACAGCGCAGGAGATTCCAACCTTGGCCGTATTGGTGCACAGAAACAGGAAACGCCTAACAGCAACATTACATCCATTAAATTCGTGGTGACTCTGCAGTCGGAGGGATCTTAGCACCTCGGGGTCGGGATATATGGTTCAAATTCTCCATTAGACATGTAGAGGCACAATCCCAACCTCTGACTCCTGCTGCCTATCCCCAAATTGAACGTATGGCCTGAAACGTGCAGCGCGCTAGCACCAACGTAAATAACATAAGGCAGGCGAAGGGGGCCTCTGGCTCTTTGATGCTAATAAAGTTGCACTGCTGGATGTAACGATACTCACCAGGCCAATTAAAAGCAGCGTGAGGGAGCTGTCTGCCAAGATGAAAGGGAAACGTGGTGTGTGTGTGTGTGTAGGGAGAAAGAGAGAGAGAGAGAGATGGTGTGTGGATGAGGCTGCATGTCAGCAGCGCTGCATCGTTGTGATTTTGAGAGCCGCGTTTCAAATCGGCGAGTCAGCCTAAAATGCAGCACAAAACATTTGGAAATGTGTTTGTGTGTGTGTGTGTGTGTGTGTGTGTGTGTAAGGAGGGAACATAGTTGTTGTCGAGCAAACAAACTGTTGCTGGTTTGACTCCAGGTGGTGTCCAAGCAAGGCGGTGAACTCTACCAGCTGAGCCAGCATCACGGTGCTCCAATGCAGGGAAGTAATTTCACTCATAATTCATAAAGATATGAAGACATCACAGGAACGCTCTGGTTTCTCTCTCTAGTTTGAGTTCTCGCCTTCACCTCCCAGCTCGGCGAATATAAAACCACACGTGTAACACGCAGGCGGCAAAATGAAACCACACTGCACGCAGCAAGGTGAGCAGGCGCCAAAAGGGACACCTACAGGCCGG
>OMPJ01042229.1:0-10190 GCA_900312935.1 Carapus acus
AGTGCCGATGGAGAAATTACCACAATTGCGCCTCCATCAAGAAGAATAAATCGGGTTTAAGTGCAGCTTTCTCTTCTGCGCTCCTTTTCTTTCTTTCTTTCCTCACTCACGCTCTGATTCCTGCGGAAGCATACGTGACATTGTGGCCTGATTGCTTGCGACGGAGATGTCAAACCAAGAGGCGAAGCCGGGCTCACGCTCACAATCTTGCTTTACCAGTGGCAGGTCAGGATCAGGCCCAGTGTGAACACGCAGAACCAGATTCATCTTCCACAATCATGAAATGCGGTAGTTGTGAGCGCCACAATGAGGAAAACGTTTCTGTCATCACATCTCCACTGGCGGCATTGATCGCTGCGGTTGATGCGTTGCCATGGTGACTGCACTGGATGTTTTATTTTTCTTGTGTTTTGTGTAATTGGGCGCTCTGAGGAGGTTTTTTGTGTATTTGTTGGTGTTTTGTTTGTGCCTCTCTCTCTCTCTCTCTCTCTCTGTGACAGCCAGCGGGACGCCCCAAATGCCGACAGAGGCGCTGGAAGCCTCTCGTTTGTCGGGACGCCTAATTAGATCGTGTCTGGCAGATTTGCATAGCAGCGGTTGTTTGGCGTCTCAGTTTCGGTGAATGTTTTCCACATTTTGTTCCAAAGCAGAGACGTGTGTTATTGTAAGGACTTTGGTGTGTGTTGCTCGATAGAGTATCTCCCAGCGGCTGTGATGAAGCTGCAGTTGCAGTTTTGATTCTTGTGGAATAGAATGCAGGCTGAGTCATCGTCCAAAAGACGAGACCAGATAATTCACCAGAGATAAACAAATAATGCTAACAATGCTACTGATAGTACTGCTACTATTGCTGCCATTATTTGTACTACCATTACCACTATAATTACCACCACTATTGTTGCTACTTCTACTACTCCTACTGCAATTATTTTTACTACTCACCCTACTACTTTTTACTACTACTGCCACTAGAACAATACTACTAATATTAGTACAACTAACTACTTATTGTATTTTATTCTATTTTTTATTTTTTCATTTCATTTCATTTGATTTTATTTAATTTTATCTTATTTCATTTTATTTTATTTTATTTTATTTTATTTCATTTCATTTCATTTCATTTCATTTCATTTCATTTCATTTCATTTCGATTCGATTCGATTCGATTCGATTTAATTTAATTTAATTTAATATTATTCAGTTCAATTCATTTCAATTCAACACAATTCGATTAGATTAGATTAGATTAGATTAGATTAGATTTGATTTAATTCAATTTGTGAATGTAGCCATCCTCTTGATGGAGATTTTTCCCTTATGCCCCTTTGGTATTTCTTATTTATGGACTTTTTAAAAACAACTTGGCCATGCTGGAAACTAATGCTGCATTTATTTTCTTGTGCGTGGGCGAGACAGTCGGGAGGTAATGTCACCTTCCTGTAAACGCGTCCGTGTACACGCAGCGTGTAACACGAGTGCTCAGCCGGCCACATGCTAATTCAGCACAATGTGTGTGTGTGTGTGTGTGTGTGAGGAGATGAATAAATAGTGTGTGTGCGATCGATACACCCCCAAACAAAACCGCCTCATGATGTGTGTGGTGACACGAGAGCAGTGTTTCCTGGAGACATGGAGGTACGATGTGTGTTTGTGTGTGTGTGCGTGCCTGCGTGTGTCACACTGAGCCAAGCTGAGCAGTCAGAGATTGTCTCTCTCTCTCTCTCTCTCTGCAGCACTGAATTGTGGGTACATTGTATTGGCCTGATTATCGCTCACTGTTTGGACACATGCAGAAATTCTCCCGACCAGCGGGGGGAGCTACAAATGTTGACTCGCATTGTCTGCTATCTTTTGTTCTAAAAGTTGAGGGAGCAAACTGGCTCTGTGGGTCTCACCAGTACCCGACAGCTGTAGCACAATCACCACGCCACTGGGGGACGACGATTTGGCAGCAATTACCTGAGCACTTGGAACCGAGCGGGCGGAGCGCATGAGGCGCATGGTGTAGCATTTTCCCCGCCGGGCCTCTACTTCCTGCGGCGCCGGGTCATTGTTATACGCCGTAGCCACACCTCCTCAATTCCAGTGACCCCTCAAGTCCCCCCACCTTACTCTTTTCATCACTGGTCGCTGAACTTATTGTGTGTTTAATCACTGGTCCGCTCCTAGTACAGAATGTGCAATTCACATGGAATGCTGGACTCCGGGTCAGTAAAGGACTCTCCATAAAAAGCCTACAGACGTCTGAGCCGTCACGTCTGCAGTCCAATATCTCGACTCCAGAGACATTTTCCCCCCCCTCCCTTCCTGTTTTTTTTTTTTTCTTTCTTTTTGACGACAGGCTGAATTTATCTCGTAGCTTTGGGGGATTTTGCTCACTTCAGGCACTGATGTAACGACGCCCACATCGCTGTTGCTCCTTTTACTGTGTATTGCCACAGGTTGTCATAGTTACCGTGAAAGTCATCCAAGTTTTTCTATGTTAAAAGTGTATTGCAGGATACGGTGTGCAAAATACTGCTAAATTACATTTCCCAGAGTCCTGGCATCACCTCACGTCACGCAAAGGAAGCTGAGAGATACCTACACGGCCATGATAACAGTCAGGAAAGTGCTTAAACTGACCATCAGGCCCCGTCGTCCATCCCCATCTCCGCCTCATTTCAGGCTGAATGTCAAATAGACATATTTTCCCCCATTTCTTTCTTGTGCCATCGTTTCAGACCGGAGGGATTTCTCTGAGCCTCAGTTTAGCTCAGAAAATGGAAAAACATGGACGCTAGAACACTTTTAAATTTTTTCATTAACCAGGCGTGGAAGTGTAATTTTGTGGAGATATTTCTGAGGTCGGAATCCTTTTTTGGCCGAAACTGCGGCAACCGGTGGTGGATGTGAGCAGCTTCTGCTCTGTGTTTCCCTTCACCTTGCTTATCCTCGTTTCCCCCGTCTGACCGCCACCTTCGCTGCCTTTGATGGCCCCGCGTCACGCCGGTGCGCCGCCATGATTTATCGCCCAGAGATTACCGCCGGCTCGTCGTCCAACAGAGCCAGCGCAAGGAGTCGGAGAGCTAATTCCTGTTGAGCTGCCGGGCAACGGCGGCTCCTCTGCTTTGAAGCAGAGCGGATCAGAGTTACGATCTCGCCGCTCCGCCTGACCCGCCCACCAGCCGGCCGCTGCCTAAACATACCTCTTCTCTTGAAGTATTTATGATCGCCCGGGCGATGCTTGGCTCTTGTCCGCAGCTCTAAATTTATCGCAGCTCCTCCGTACGACCTCCTCTTTGCCTCCACGCCGCCCAAACAGCACAAACACGAGCCGAACCTTCTGCTCAAGGATCTCACGCTCACCTCTGGACGTCTCGGGCTGAATGTGCGTGTGTGAGTGTCTTCGTGTGTGTTTAGCGGGTGTGTGTCTCCTTTGAAAAGAGGCTGTGTTTGCTCGACAAATCAATTCTCACTTTGGCCTTTGTGGAGTTTTACCAACAGTTTGGGTGATTCGCTGTGATTTGATACGTGCCAATCACACACTCGTGCAGACACGCACACGCACACACTCGTCTGTCCCTATAGTGACATTAATAACTTTATTTCAGTGTGAGTCATATTTTATCAAAATAAAATCACCAATCCCCACAAACATAGCACACACACAGACTCCCTCAGGGAATAAACAGAGTGTAAACAACATCTCAGCGTGCGGGGTCAAAGGTTAAGTATGAATACCGTGACTGAGCCGGAGGAATTTTCGCAGCTGCGACCGTTTCAGGGAGCAAATGTAAACACACTGAAGCTGAATTGCCTTGTCTACACACACACGCACACGCACACACACAGAGTTCAATCTAAAACTCTTTCATTTGGCAAATGACTTTGTTTACGGAGTTGAGTGTCTGTGTGTGTGTGTGTGAGCGGTGGGCACACACTGCAATATGCCCTGTGACAACCTAGTTTTCTTTTCAATGTGTGTGTGTATGTGTGTGTGTGAGAGAGAGAGGCACTTAATGCTTCACTTACAAGAGGCCACACTCCACACACCGCATGAGCCTGACACAATACACACCATGGTGTGTTTGCCTTATTACCGCTGACACACACACTGTCACCATTTAAATTCCACAGATCGCCCGCTGAGATCTGCCAAACGCTGCCGCCACCGCTGATGCCACCGCCGCCGCCACTTCCACTGCCAACTCGGCGGCCGCCATCAGCCCCAGGCGTTAGTTCTCCTCGCCCTGTTGTTTCTGTGTGTGGCGTCCCGCTGAATGTGCGCGGCGTACCAAGCCCACCTTTTGTCGAGACTTTGGAGAGACTCGGTTGTAAATTTCACGGTGACAAATTCGCCCGAATAACAGCTCGCCGCTCGGGACTGGGGGCGGAAAGGCCAGATAGCGAGCAGCGAAAAGCAGCCGTGACATTTGAGGGGGCATATAACGCCGCTGCTGTCACGGCTCTGGTTTTTAATTTTTTACAGCGCAGAGTGGAGCGGAGGAAAACACGGCCCATGATGCAAAGCGTTTCCGCATCGCTGCTGCAACTCTATTCCTCCACTTGTTCTCTGATAGATTGTACCTGCCAGCTCCCAACAGAGCCATGAAGGGATGGATGGAGTGATTGACTGATTGATAGTGTATTTCATATTTAGATAGTATCTATTTTAAGTTATTTTCTCTATTCTTACTATGTTTTTGTTTAGCTCTCCACTCTCTCCACCGCCCTAATTCTGTAACGTTCTTTGAGCTCTAGCGGCTTTACATTTACCTATGCAAATACATTTCATTTAATTCAGTTTAATTCAATTTAATTCAATTTTGTTTGATCTAATTTGATGTAATTTGAACAACTGAACTAATCTAGCTGTGCGTCATTAAGGGGTCAAAGGTCAGACTCATGCAGTGTGGATGCGTTCTTCCCTTGCTGAGTTATTTAGGCTGCTGTAGTGGAATCACAATATCACTCACACACACACACATGCACACACACGTACACATGCACACATGCACGCGCACACTGCGGGGGGACTCTGTGTCGGCACTTTAATGGCGTCTGCTTGGCGTCGCTCCGTCGCTGCTCTGTTGTTCTTTACAGCCAGATTGTGCAGATGAATATTTAATGGAGACCCCAGGGGGGGCTCCGAATCAAAATTCCGTCACATGACTCAGCCAGAGCAGCAGAGGGCGGCTGTGATTGGCTGCGGGTGGAATCCCCGTCTGAAATTACCTCTAATTGCATCTTTTCCCCACGCTGCTTTTTTTTTTTTTTTTTACACGTGTTTAATTTTAGACCAAAGCAACAACATCGCCCCCATTCCTCCACCCACCCATCCATCCATCCATCCATTCATCCATCCATCTACCTGTCTATCTGGATGGATGTTTTTGCCCTGTAGCTTCTGCTGCTGGCTAGAAGGTAAAAAAGTCCCTCCAAGGACGTGAGAGTCTCTCTTGATGTGGACAAACATCTGCTTCTCTCTCTCTCCCCCTCCTTCTCTCTTTCTGTCTCTAACTCTCCCTCCCTTTCTCTCTCTGCATCCTTCTCACTCTCCTTACCTGTCTCACTTCTCTCCCCATCCCTTTCTCTCCTTATCTCTCTGATCTCTTTCTTTCTCTTCTTTCTCTCCTTCTTCCACCTTCCCTCTCCCATCCCTCTTTCTTCTCTCTCTCTCTCCGCTTCTCTTACCTGCTCTCTCTCCTTCCTGTTTTCCTCTCTCCCTACTTGTCTGTCTCCCCATCACTCTCCATCTCTCCCTCTCCCTGTCACTCTCCTAATCTCTCTTACCTTCCTCATTCCTCTCCTTCTCATCCCTTACCTCTCATCTCTCCCCTCTCTCCATCTTTCTTCTTCCCTCTCTCCACCCCACTCACTTTCCTTATCCCTCCCTTTCTCCCTCTCCCTCCTTCTCTCCCTCTCTCCCTTCCTCTTTCTTTCCATCTCTCTCCCTCTCTTCCCGTCCCGCTCTCCCCCTCTCCTCAGCCCGCGGAGGCTTATATTTTAAAGCGGTGCTAATTATTTCCCTTTAATGAGCTCCCGCAGTGGCCTCCCTCTCCCGTCTCGGCTGCCGTGGGGACGGCACAGGCGGCGGCGGTCCTGACTGGCAGCCTCCGCCGACTTGTTCCTCCCGACTGACTGCAGGACACACACTCTGACAGCTGGAGACCGGCCACGCACACAAACACACACACATACACACATACGCGCACACACACACACACACACACACACACACACACACACACACACACACACACACTAAGACAGGTACGTGAGCTTGTCAACGAAACACCGAATAGTTAAAGCAGCGGCGGCGGCAGCGGGGGGCGGGGGCGGCGGCGGCGGTAGCGGCGGCTCAGGAGGCGGAGCCATCGCCTCAAAATAAGAGCGTTGCCGGTTCGATTTCAGGCTCCTTCTTCTGTGACCCCAAAGTGCCGCTGAGCAATGTACTGAACTCCAAACTGTCATGTCACAGCCCATTTCTAATTGCTGTTGTTGTCCTCCTCTGGTGGCCATATTGCCTCCTTCCACCCTCCTGATTGGCTGGAGGGAAGTGACATCACACGCAACAACAATATGGCACCGGCTGGCGCGGGAAATGGCGGCTTTGTTGTCATTTTGGTGAGGCCAGAGAGGGTCGGTAGGGGACGTGACTTGGCAGTAATATTCTTGACGCGCTCTTGAAATCGGGAGGATTTTCTGCGATTATCTTCCAGTTCAGCATCGTGATTCTGCTCCTGTAGGGCGACAGGCGGGCGGCGCTCCGACGTCGGGGCGTAATCCGCCGCTGACTGACTCTGTGTCTTCTGACTCTCTTTGTTCCTCCTCTCTGATATTCAAATCCACTGCGCTCCCCCCCGGAGGCCACGCCTGCTTCCACCTGCCGCGGTTGTGGATTTGGGCTGTGCACGCTAGAACCCTCTGAGTCCTGTCGGCTCTAATCTGCTGTCACAGGACGCGGACGGCTACCGTCGGCGCGATTAAACCGGCGGCGGTGGCACGTTTTGCTTCTTTCATGAGAGTTTGTGCGACTTTACCTCCAACTCCTCAAAGTGAGGACGGCTCTCTGCTTTTTGCTCTTTGCTTTTTGCTTTTTGCTTTTTCCTTTTTGCACATGGAGTCACCGGGATGATTAACGCAGCTTCACCATCACTGCTCTCACCTCGGCAGCCTGAAGAGGAGCTGCACACACAGCCGCCGCCACTGCCCCAGTGAGCACATTCATCTGCATGAAACACTCACACAAACATGGCGACTGCACCTCATGCTTGTGTGTGTGTGTGCGTGCGTGCGTGCGCGCGTGTCAAAGGATGTGTTTATGCAGGGTCACACCCGACGCTTTGCTCTCTGATTTGCAGCAAATGGACACCAACGGCCCACACACATACACACACACACACACACACACACACACACACACATAGACACATATACACACACATACACACACCCCTTTTCATCCAAACAAATTAGATCAAATGAACTACATGTGTGCAGACCAATATCACAAGCAGTATCTCTGAGGACTGCTCACACACACACACACACACGTACGCACACACACATAGGTACGCACACACATGCACACAAGTAGTCACATCTTGATGCAGAGCTCTGCAGGACAAGGACACCGTGACAAACAGTCCTCAAAGCGCCTGGATGAAGGACGAAGGACGCACAGTGTGTTTGCAGCTGAATACATGGTCACATGTATCAGCCCTGTGCGCTCAGCGGCGCCCTCTGTGCTGCCACAGGTGAAGTGCACAACAAGGAGGAGGGTGAGTAATACTGCAATGCGTGCTTTGCGTAACAAAGGTTTGATCCCCTGCTCTTCCTGAAGTGATGCAGTAGTTCCCTTGAACAAGACGTTGAACAATCATCATCATCGTCATCATCATCTTCATCTTCATCTTCATCATCAGCAGTAGCGTATGATGTGCTCACAAAGAGGAGGACCAATGGACTAGCATCAGTGTCCTCTCTCTTTCTCTCTCTGTGTGTGTGTGTGTGTGTGTGTGTGTGTGTGTGTGTGTGTGCGTGTGTGTGTGTGTGTGACCTTGATAGCCGACCGCAGACTGGGGGAAGGATGAAGACGGACAGAACTGTAATGAAGTGTTTGGGAATACTGAGAGTCGTTGGTCTGACACCAGGTCGCCGTTTATTCCAACTGCAAGGGGACAGTTTGTACACACGCACACACACACACACACACACACGCACACACACAGGCTCTCAAACACTCTCACACCAGATGAAATAGTTGGGGCTGTCAGTTTGACTTTCTCGGACTTTTTGATGCTGGAGAAAATACCCCCTCCACCTACACACACGCAGCACGCATACACACACACACACACACACACACACACATACACACACTCTGTCACACTAACACACACACCCTTGCCCACTCCGCTGCCCCCCTGATGGCTTTGTGATGGCGGCGTTTCCTCTAGCGGCTGCGCACGCTGACAGGGCGGCGAGCGAGGAGTGTGTGTGCATATATTAAGTGTAGGTGGACGCAGCCGCGGCGACTTTTCTATTAAGACTTCTCAAGCCTTCAGATCAATTTGGCGTCGCTTTACTTTTTCATCTGTACAATTTACTTTGGCTTGTGTGAATTTGAGTGGGTCGACAGTAAATCTGACCGCGGGCGCAGCAGAATCAGTGTTTAATAACAGCTCCCCGAACACTGTAGCGGGAAAATCACTCTGTTTTTGGAGCCTTTTCTCTGTCTGCACACTGAGTGAAAACGTGCTCTCTGAGTCCTCTCAGGAGTCGGGAGGAGTGATATCACCATCCAGGCTCCGCCCATTGCCAATAAAGATTGGTCACATGAAGGGGAGCATTTTTATCTACCTCAGGATTGATTAGGGGTATTAAAACTGAGTCGTAATAATAAAAGTCTAAAAAGTTTATAACTGCTTTGCTGAAAATATCACAAAACGCGTTTGGTAACATTTTGTTGTTTTCCCTTTTAAATATTATTGCTTCAATTCCACAGAATGAATATTTCATGATAAATACAATATCATCATAATTTGGGGCCGTAACATGCACTTACAATTATGGATTATGTTGTTAAGATGAAAACCAATAAGGGTGAGCCAGATGACACACACAAACACACACACACACACACACACACTCCACGCTCTCCACTCCTCTTGGTGCAAGTTTGAGAAGTGCAATACTGCATTCAGATCTCTCCTCATCATCATCGTCCTCATCCTCTTCCTTTTCTTCTTCCTTTCTCTCTGCAGTTTGTATAGTCCAGTTGTCGCAGTAATTGCCAAGTCTTCCTCATCGTTCCTCGTGCTCGCCTCGCTGCTGTAAACTCGCCGGTGATGGATCCCGACGTCCCGTCGATAAATACTCAAGCTTTAATCTCTGCCAATTGCCGTGCGTTGGTGTGATGGATGTGAGGAGCATTTACGCATTCTGCTCGGGCACCACCTCGGCCACCACGCGCCTCCGCTCTGTGGTCACAAAGCGCCCCAGTGGACCACAAACTGCCGTCTGTGAGAAGTGCTGACTCAACAGTTTTACTGAATTGCAATACGCAGGAGTGTGTGTGTGAGAGAGAGAGAGAGAGAGAGGGAGTGGAGCTTTATTGTGTTGGTGGCACCTTCTCAGATGCCTCCTCAGGCAGTCTGCT
Source organism: Carapus acus (assembly GCA_900312935.1). Lineage (NCBI taxonomy): Eukaryota > Metazoa > Chordata > Actinopteri > Ophidiiformes > Carapidae > Carapus > Carapus acus. The sequence continues at coordinate 9,650 of OMPJ01042229.1, forward strand.
GCTCCAGCAAACCCTCCATGTATCTGCTTCTGCCAGAGTTTTCTTGATTATCATGATTATTATTATTGGTGGTGGAGCCATTCTTATTATCTGTATTCTTTTTCTTATGAGTCTTCTTATCATTACTATCATTATTGTCATTTTTCATATTTGAGTCTCGATTTGAAGATTTGGGTTTAGACTCTCAGCCTGCAAGTTTGGAGTTTGATTTCTGATGAGCAAGGCAGCGCGTGTCGCAAGGAGGCCATGCGTCCGTTTTATCTGCTTTCTATTCGTTCATCTGGGGACAATTCAGGCCCATCTCAGGCTCATGGCTAAAGCTGAGTCACACACACACAAACACACACACACGCATCCCCTCATCAGTCTGCATCATAGATCAGATTCTGCTCTCCTAATGATTGCGGCTCATCAGAATTCTCCGCGCTTGTCGTCTTCCCGCGGCAGAAAGGAGGAAAGGGTCGGAGGAATAACAATAAAACTCGCTCACCTCCTTTAATCTTCTCCAAATGCCGCCTGCATTAATGCTAATATTTGTAAA
>OMPJ01042242.1:0-11172 GCA_900312935.1 Carapus acus
AAGTTAGAGAGGGGAGAGAGGGGACGAGCGAGAGGAGGGGAGAGAGAGGAGCAGCTAAGAAAGAGGGGAGAGGGGACGAGCGAGGGGAGGAGAGAGAGAGGAGCAGCTTAGTGAAACGTGTGAGGAGAGGGGAGAGAAGGGACGAATGAGGAGAGGGGAGAGAGAGGAGCAGCTGTGGGAGGGGACAGAGTGGACGAGCAAAGGCAGAGGAGCTTCCATGGCTGCGTTTCACATCCGGTAGTCATGGAAATGTCCTCTGACAGGAGCAGGAGGCCCGTTGGACCTCCCAACTACCCCGACGTCTCCCCGGCATCGGCTGCACCCAGCAAACCACGCCGATAGTACAGATACGTGATCGCACAACTCTCGCACTGATCGACTTCTCACTCCCCCAGTCCCAGAGGAGCCCGCCCCAGACGAGGCCGCGGCCCCGGAAGCGCAGGACGTCCCGGACCTGCTCCTCCCAGACACCCCGAGGTCCATCAGGAGCGTGGCGCAGAACGGCGCCAAGAGGAGAGGGTGAGCCGCCAAACCTCGCCACCCGCCCGCCTGCCGCTCATTTTAGCTGCACTTTAAAAAGCAATAACTGTAATCACGTCTCCGTCCTGTCCCCATGCCAACCTCGGCACGATTTATTGCATGCGGGAGGCTGCGGAGATGCGGCTCTATTTTGGAGATTTGCTCTCCAGTTTGGGGGGAAAATGGGCCACGCCTCACTCAGCAGTAATAATAATAAATACTGCCGAGCCGTGACAACAAAAGGGAGCAGCTGCTTTTTTAAGAGTGACGCGGAGAGACAGTTTTATCACTGCGAGGACAGGAGACGATGGGAAGAGCACACAAAGAGTGAACTGCCAATAACAGAAGATAAGATACTAAGATAAGAGTTTGTTAAGGAGTACAGAGCTTGATGTAATCTCTGTGTGTGTGAAGGTTTAAGTTTGGGAAGAAGGGGAGCCCGATACACCGCAAACCGCAGAACGGCATCGACTGCAGGAGCGTTCCCTCCGTGCTGCACCTGGACACTCGCAGCGTGAGGAGCGTCCAGTCGGCTCCGCCCTCTACCAACTCACACAGGTGCTGCAAATCCCTTTAAGCACACACACACACACGAACACACACACACTCACCACAGTCGCAGCTGCATCTCATCACACTGTTGTACTTGCTCTATGCTCCGCGGAGGGTTGGCCTTGTGAAGAATATGTGAGTGTGTGTGTGTGTGTGTGTGTGTGTGTGTGTGTGTGTGTGTGTGTGCGTGTGTGTGCGTATGTGTGGTTTCAGAGGGGCCGCTGTTGCCACTGAGGCCACAGGAACGGCTGCCGTGCCCAACAACCTGCGCGGTCAAATGCCGGACACGATGTCCTTGCAGGGCAGCAACCGGAGGATCAGGGTCAGGAAGTCTCACACACACACGTACACACACACACACACACACACACACATGCACACGCATGCGCGCACACACAACCATGCAAACACTCACAGACAGTCAACACACTCGCAATCTGCAACGTTCTTAGTCTAATGTATTAAAATAATAGTGTGGTTTGTATCAACCTCATTGTGTGTGTATGTGTGTGTGTGTGTGTGTGTGTGTGTGCGCGCGCACTGATGCAGCCGGATGGTGCGGAGAGCGTGGCCAGCTTCAACTCTACCAGCACAGCTGAGAAGAAGGACGCCATGCCCACCATCTCTGTGTCCAGGGCGTCCGTCTCATCAGGTACTTAAGACTCTACTCACACACACACGCACGCACACACACACAAACACGCACACACACACACACACCCTCCTCCTCAACCTTCACCCCCTTACCGCAGCTCACACCTCCTGTCTGTCTCGTCTCTCCGTGAAGTTGTTTTCTGTGTGACACAGACCCTTAAATGCTCCGTAATACACAAAATGACTCCCGGGAGCGTCGTCCTGTCTCCCCCTGTTTGTCTCCCAGTCTGCCGTCTGTCCCGTGCTGTCTTTTGGCGTCTCGGTTCTCTTATCAGCGCTCGTCACGCAGCCAACTGCGGTGCAGCATCTGGGGCTCTCAAATGGTTCCTATTAGTGTCATTAGGACGAGCTGCAGAGGAGCTGCTGATGCATCTCAGGGAGTTTACACACATACACACACACATACACACACGCACACACGTGCGTGGGCTCAGTACTTAGGCGCTTTGTAAGGCAGCTGATATCCTCAACTTTTAAATTTCCCGGATCACTGGATCAGTGGATCAATAAAATCAATCAACAGTTTAACTGACCTACTTACTTGCTCTCACAAACACTCACGCACACATCCACACATGCACACTCACACACAAAGACACACACACACTCACGCACATGGTGTCTGGCACGTCCGCAGCAAACGTAGCGTCTCTTTGCAAACAGACTGTTGACACACAGCGTCTAATCTCGCAGGCAGCATAGCGACTTGACAATTGAGTGAAAGATGTCTTCCTCATCCTCCCTCCGTTTCTCTTCCTCTTTGTCCCCTTTCGTCCCCCTCTGTCTCCCCGTCTCCCAGACTGCAGCCGCTCCGAGATGGACCTGTCGGCGCCCACTTCTTCTGAACACAGCGACGACGCCCTCAGCGTCCGCAGCCACTCCGTCCCAGGCCTCAACGAAGCGGTAAGACACCGTCTCATCCTCACGTGTCCTCTGGGTGCCGTGAGAAATGGAATTACACCTCTGTCTGTTCAGGGCGAGCCACCCCAAACACACACGGACACACACACAAACACACACACACAGCTAGCTGGCTGAGCAAAACAGCAACACCCTCAGGCGCAGCTGTAAATGCCTTGCTCAAGGGTGGCGGCCATTTTGGACGGGCTATGGTATTGACCTCGTTATGCAGACGGAATGAGGTCAGCGCTGTTAATCAAAAAAAAAAAGTTTATCTTATATACTGTATGTGTTATTTGCTTGAGTTGTTACTGTTTTATTGACATTGTGTTTAAAACTCCATATTTTTAAGACTCCTGTCAGACTTGTGTGTATGTGCGCTGAGTCACTGAATCCAGAAAACTCTTCTGCTCTGTCCTCGAGTGTGTGTGTGTGTGTTCATGTATGACCGGTGGGCAAGCTGCGGATGTGCGGCTGAACTTCTTGAATTTCAGCTCCACTTCTGGGCTTCACTTCAAACGCAGAGCAGAGCCACTAAACGGCTGTAGGCCATGACAGCAGGGCGGTGTTGTGTTTACTTTGTTTGTGTGCTGCTCATAAACAAACACACACGTGCCCGCGCGCACACACACACTCAAACTCATGCCCGCATTGACACTAAGACACGCTTGAATGCGTCTTTCGCTCGTTCCACCATTTATGCGGTTGTGTTTACAGTTTTGCAACATTCGGCAATTAGCATGTGCCAGTCTTGTTTGTGTGTGCTTCCCTTTGTGTGTGTGTGGGACAAAAGAGCTAAGCAGATTTCCACACTGCGGCCGCCCACACACACACGCACACACACAAAGACTCTGGGCTGAGACTCAATCTGAATCGAGGAGCGGTTGTCCGTCCTCCAGCTCGTCTCTCCTCCGCCTGATTCCGTCTCCCTGCTGTCTTCCACAGGACTTTTCAGATGACGACGGCGAGGAAGACATCGACGCTCTCATGTTGGCTCACGGCAACGCCGCCGGGCTTGGCCTCAGCCATTCAGTGTCAACGGTGAGCGCAACGGCAAACACGCCAATGACATTGAGCCAGTGCGCTGCAGATGCAATGTGTGTTAACTATTTACACACACGCAGAACTTCCAATATAGTCCGACATGTGACACACACTGTTGACTGAGTAAACAGGTGAAGGCTTTGGGTGAGGGGCGCGTCGGCCCGTCTCACGAAACCCCCCACACGCTCCGCCCCCCGCGGCGTTTGCTTAAGCTACTTCCTTGTAGCTTAGCTTCACAGCAACTAGGACCGAATGTGTGTTAATAATGAATGAACTCATTCACAACATGTCACATACACCACGTCTGCGTGTTTGCTTTGTTTGGAACTGATTTGTCGAACGTGAAACCTGTTGGGTTTTGTGTATTTATTTAGTGGCTCGGGGAGAAAACGTGTCTCCCAAAAGTCTTGTTATTCTTAGATACTTAATTGGTGCATATATTTTCAGACTGCTGCTTGGGAACACGGGCGCACAGCTTGAGGTTTTTGAAGCTAACAATTTATTTTATTTTGACCGCAAGAATTGATAATATGGTGATTTTAAAAGAATTTAAAAGTCAACTAACGAACTACACACAAATACACAAAAAATACACAGAATGATACTGCAAAAAACTGTCATCTTAAGAATTCAACTGCAGAAACAAAAAAGTAGCGCATGAGATGTAAATCACAACAACCAAGAGTAACAAAGAAAAGACGAAAATAATGTTCCACAATATTCAAATATGATATTATTATGTTAAGGTGTGAGGGTGTAGGTGTAAGGTGCTTTTTACCCTCAGCCTGTGTTGTTTTATTGTCAATGAGTCTAAACTTAATTCTTTTGTGCACCTGCATGGTTCTGCGAAAAATGTCTCAATGTCGAGTTGTTCATTTTTAGATAAAGGGGAAAAAAAGATATTTGCGATTTCACTTTGTATATCAACAAATCCGACAGTGCCACTTATATCAGAGTGTGTGTGAGTGTGTGTGTGTGCGTTTTCACCTGAAGGCGTCGAACACGTACGTGTCCCAAATACCAGTGACTGCATGAGTCATGCTGCATTCAGTGTCCATTGATCGAGGACAATACATATGCAACAGGGAGCAGCACGCCGCGAATGACGGCGCGTGGAGACGAATGGAGGTGTGTGTGTGTGTGTGTGTGTTTGTGTGTGTGTGTGCGGCTTAAATCGGTCCACTCCTCTGTGATTCGCAGTGTGTCTGCATAATGACATGATGAAAGGGCGCCCGTGTCATTCATAGTACGGAGAGGCCCGTCGCTGTTTTGTTCGCCACGCTCATCTGGGAGACGGACGGCAAAGGAGGGAAGGAAACGGACGACCGCAATCACTGCAAATTTAGAATAAAAGGGAAAAGCAAGGGCGAGGAGAGAGTCGCTGCTCTCCTCTCGCCGTGCCCTGGCCGATCTCGCCGCAGATTCCAGATGAGTTGTAGTCTTGGCGGTCTCATCAGATAATCACCATGGTAACAGCCCGTAATGTGGCTCTCTGGCCATGCCGCTGTAGACGGGCAGCGTGCATGGGGAGGCGCTGAAGGGGGGGGGTGGAAGGTCAGGGGAGGCGGGGCCCTGCTCCTCCTCTGGCTCAGTCTTCTCTCCCTGTCTGTGCTGCCAGTCCAACCCCCGCTCCGAGAGACGCTGGAGTTCCCTCAATGTCCCCGACTCGGACGCAGAGACTGTAAGTCTCGCTTGAACCGCGCGAGAATCGGCATGACTCTCGGCATGACCTTCATCCAATGTTCAAGGCAAACCAGTGGTGTGTGAGTGTGTGTACTGTATGTGTGTATGAACATCTTGTTATGTCCGTCTCGTGGTGCCGTGAGTGCGATTGTGCGTGAGCATGCCCAGAGTGTGTTTGTGTGACTGACTCATCAAGGCTAATCAGCTCCACTGTCCGGCCAGGAGGGGTAGAGGCAAACCAGCGCCTCCTAGCTCCACCTCGGCTCTGGCATGAGATTTTTCCTCGCCTCTTATGAGTTGCGGTAACTGTTTTTTCTCTCTACTTCTGATCTTGTGCGGAGCAACAGGCAGTAACTGTCTGTCTTTGCCTCAAGACACTTTCTGTATGAATCATGCGTTTATTTTCTTCTTAAGATAGAACGTGTGACGAGGTTTGTGTATTCGTCCCCGCTTTTCTTTTTTTCAGGCCCAACATGGCCCACTAATGAGCTGAGGTTGGGCTCAGACATGCTTATTTCATTAATTTTGGGTCATAACATTAGCTTGATCATACTAATGATACTTATTACTAACCACTAACAAAGCATGTTCCTCTCCTGCACGTCCTCCTTCCCCCCCGATCACCGATGTGTTTTTTTCCGATGAGCCCTCTCGCCCTGTCGCCCTCTTGACCTCGTGCCCACGCTCACCTCAAGCTCTGCTCCCGTCTGGTCTCTAACAGAGCAGCATAAACAGCATGGTGAGCATGTACAGCGAGACCGGTGACTATGGCAACGTCAGGGTCAGCGGCGAGATCCTGTTGAACATCAACTACAGCTACAAAACAGGTGCCCTCAACGTACTCGTCAAGGAATGTCACAACCTGGCAACGGGGGACGAGAGGAAGCAACGCACAGACGCGTAAGAGGACTCACACCGTCAAACACACGTGTGCTGGGGTATTCGAAACATAGGCGGCGGGGACCGTTGCTGTGGAAACACCAGGGAGGTAGAACGGATGCGTCCAAGTCCAACTTTGACGCACTCTGTCCCTCAGTTACGTCAAGACATACCTGCTTCCAGACATGTCGCGACAAAGCAAAAGGAAGACGAGCATCAAGGCCAACACCATCGACCCCGTCTTCAATGAGAACCTGCGGGTAAGTGGTTCCGATGGCGTTGGTGTTTGTCTTTAACCCTTAGATGCACAGATGAGGTCAAAAATGACCCCAGAGGTTGTTATTCTCAAAAATCTTTGTAAAGAAAAATTGTAATTTATTCATCTTCCAGGTGTTCCTCATTTAACGTGTTTGTGACATGAGGCAATATTTTTCTTAATTTATGTTTTCATTCATTTTGAGGGTCAAGAATGACCCCACTCATGGAAGAGTATAGGTATTGGTAGGTTGTGCATCCAAGAATGAAGAGACAAATTCCAGTTCTTTCCTCCCTGTCCAGTACGTCATCAGCCACTCGCAGCTGGAGACCAGGACGCTGCAAGTCTCCGTGTGGCACCACGACCGCTTCGGACACAACACCTTCCTGGGGGAGGTGGAGCTGACCTTCGATAACTGGGAGTTTGATACCCAGATAGAGGATTGGTACAGCCTGCAGCCGAAGGTGGGAGTCGTCGGCTCGCACGGGACCTTTACGTGCACAAGTGCCGGCGCAGATATTTGAGAGCTTTGTGATGTTTTTTTTGTGTAGGTTGGAACCTGCGTTGACACCACGATGCAGTACAAAGGAGAGCTGACGGTGGTGTTGAAGTATATTCCGGCTGAGAAGAACCTCACGCTGCCTCTGGACCAAGTACAGGGTAAGATCACGCTGAGTATCCAGAGGTGGCATTTGTACCAGTCCTGTGTGAACGTCCTGTGTTTCTCTATCTGCAAGTTTGGAGTCATCGTGCGAAGGACAAAGCAATCTAGTCCAAAAAAGAAAAAAAAAATTCCAATTCATTAATGTCTCACTGTTGAATTTGTTTAAAGATTGATTCCGGCTGCATTTCACAAAGTCATTGGTAATTCAAGGTGGAGTGAGTCATAAATAGTGAACACGGTCGGGCATTTGATATTCAGGTTAGTGAGGCAGAGGCAGACGGCAGCTCGGAATTGAGATACAAGGAACAAATATTTGCAGGCAGCTTTACAGGCCTGTCGTGTTTACCGTGTCTGCTTTTTCTTTCCAGTGAAGAAAGGCTTTCTGAAGGGGAAGAAGACCAGCAACTTCACTCTGCCTAAAGGGGGCATGGTTGAGCTGTTGGTGAAAGGGGCCAAAAATCTGACTGCTGTCAAGTCCACCGGCACCTCGGATCCATTCGTCAAAGGGTGAGAGTCTCCCGCATCTGCGCTCCCAAGTTTTTCCGCGTCTCCTAACCATCGTTGCGGCCCTCGCGCAGGTATCTCCTCCCGGACGACAACAAGTCCACCAAGCACAAGACGGCGGTGGAACGTCGCACGGTGAACCCCAAATGGAACCACACCTTCACCTACTGCGGCCTCCAGGAGGGAGACCTCAACAACGTCTGCCTGGAGCTGACAGTCTGGGACAAGGAGGCCCTGGCAAGCAACGTCTTCCTGGGAGGAGTCAGACTGGGAGCCGGGACTGGTGCGTAAAACACGGATGAGGGAAAACGAAACCGTGCGAGCGGAGATCGGCGCAGTAAATCTAAGTGGCCTCCGGACTTGTTTTTTATGCCCCAGGAAAGAGTCTGGCTCACATGTGCAGGTTGTTTTTGGCTGGAGATACAATATAGAAATCTTATGTACTCCAGTCCAAAATCCGTCTCAAGGTTTTTGAGAATCGTTTGTGAGGAGGTCGTTGGGTTTGGAGAGAGTGAAACGCAGTGAATGCTTTGTGTGTCTCCCTGCAGGCAAGAGCTATGGGAACGAAGTGGACTGGATGGACTCGTACGGGGAGGAGCAGCGGGCGTGGCAGCGCATGATCGAAAACCCAGAGGTGCCCCAGGAGTGCACGTTGATGCTGAGGGCCAGCATGCACAAGCACACCACATGAGCGCGGACGCAGGAAAGGAAGCGAGGTCGGAGGAGAGAGAGAGAGACACAAAGAGGCGGAGAGGTGTAACGGTGAACGGATCCGGACTGAAAAAAACCCCAACTCGAATCCCTAGAAACCCCTCGTCCTTGCTCCATCCTCAGTCGGCAGCAGCCACTCATGATGCCTTACACATCCGCCCGCCCGTTACCAAACACTGCTGTCGAACATTTCCGAGCACGTGTCGTGTCCGATGTCGTCGTCCGAGAAGCACAAGCGTCTGTGTCTCTGTCCTTCACCCCCTCGGTCCTCGTAGCGGGTCCAGCTGACCGAGACGTGGAAGGTGGAGACCCAAACATTCCTCATGTGAAGCACATTGGCTTGGGGTCCGGGTCTGGCCGAGCACAGGGACCCGAACCCCTAATTCTGCTGTAGTAAAAGTATTTTTCAGATATTATTACAACTTAATTGAAAATCCTTGTGATGAAAGGTCTTTCGAAAACAATCGTAGCACTCCAAATGCTTGGAGTCTTGAAGGGGACATGTTGTGGTTTGTCAGTGCCACGCCCCATTTTCGCTCATGATGGGTCAAAATGTAGTGGGATTCCTCAGGCAGGGACCTGGAATCAGCTTCAGACCCACAACTGTCAGACCCACAGAAGAATAACCGCTTCTCCATGTAGACAAGGGTTGGCTGAGGTGGTCAAGGCCTTCTGGTGGCCTTATCCACGGACCTATTGGGCAGTCGAGGTGGATGCCCATAGCAACGAGCTGGCCGATGCCCGTTTTCGTCCGTTTCGTTCCATCCCTTCTGTCAACACCACATGTTTGGCCGCACACACAAGCGTACGAGGCCTGCAGGCCAGTGTTTGAGCAGATATGGTGCAGCTGGACAAACTGGGCACTGTGGTGCTCCAGCCAAATGACACAGGAAGGCATCCTTGTTTGCTCTGTACTCAATTTAGGCACACACACACACTCGCAGATCTCCAAAGAAAATGATTTCATTAGACACAACATGTCCCCTTTAATGGGTTCTACCCTGTAGTGAAGTCCACGCTAAGTGGTCCCCCGACTATAAGTACTTCCCTGACACATCCCATCATGCTTTTAGAGGCGGTGACCATGGTGGACTCGGACGAAAAGATGCTTCTCAAATTTAGGATAGCTTCAGAAATAACTCAAGAAACCTGTGGTAGCCATAGTACTTATTGTGAATGTGAATCGTTTTCCATCCCTGGATCCTTGAGAAATCCGTAGCACAGCGTGGAGACAACCAACATGAGTCAAGATAGCTTCTATTGGTATGTGTGCGTATGTTTGTGTGTGCGTGCATTTGCCTAACACTGTATCAGTGTGACGATAGACTTGCATGATATGTAGAGGAAATGGACTGTAGAACAAAGATGCACTGATTATGACAGAGCTTTTAACGGGTTTGGAGAATTCTCTAGAGGGGAGCAGAGGCGATGAAAGGGTGCAGCATGAGTCAGCGCCGTCCTTGTCCCCATCACCCTGGAGGACGAAGAGGAGGAGGGGGAAGGGGAGGAGGAGGGGGACAGGGGAGTTACCATCTTCTACGCCCACAGACTGATCGATGGTTCTCTCACACGCAGACACGCGCACATTACCATCGAGTTTGACAGTTGTTGGTACTGATTGCTAGTTTGGCGCTGTCCTGATTAGGCCTTTGGCTCTGGGACGGTGCAGACTGCTCATTAGCGACACCTGCTGTTTACTGCGCCACGTCTAGATGAAAGGAGGGAAACCCAAGTTAGAACCTTTCCGTGTGCAGCATGTTCTCTCTTTGTTCTGTGTCTGGCTCGCTGTCATCATGCTATTTCTTTTTTTCTTTGTCCTGAATGTGCTACCGAGACTATTTTGAAATAAACTCATCTTTCCATAGCCACTTTGTTTGTTTCTTAATCCTGTGAGAAGTTGATGAAACAACTAGACTGAGAAGAACAGCAGCCGTTTTTATTGGACATTGGTCCGTTGTTTGGACATAAACATAAAAAAGACAATGATGGACATTGGACGCAGAGGCAAGAGAATGCAAAAGAAATGGGAAGCCTCTGATAAATCGGCAATATTGGACAGACGTTTTTGTGTCCCTCCTGAAGTCATTTATTGCCTTGTGGTCTACATGCTGCCAAATCGATGGACTCTGGGTCCAGTGAGACATTTTTTGGATTAACGAGCATCAATCTGTGTGTTTGATGCCGCCTGAAGAGTGTGAGAAACTCATGTCAGACATTCACACAGTGGTGAAAGTGTGAAAGAGACGTTTTATTCAGTGTTTTGTAAATTCAGACACATACATACATGTACAGCGTAAAAACACAGAAGCAGCAGCGTCCCACACTGCACGCACACACACACACAGGTGCGCGGGCGTGCACACACTAGTTCATAAGCGTGCCTGAATACATCATTAGGAGTGAAGCGTGACATAAATAGTAGACGTGTGAAAGGTTTCTCCAGGTCAGAGGATGCAGTAAAAAACAAAACATGTACAAAATAGGGAAACATTTCTGCTTTGAAAATAACAATAATTATATTCAAACATTAAACACAGAAATCAATATGATCGTAATGTTTGACCCATTGCTCCAGGTGACCTGCTCACAAACACGCGCTCACACACACGCTCGCACACACACACACACGCACACACACACTCATGCACCTACTGGATAAAAGCGTGTGTGACTTATTGATGCGGCCTCTCTGAGCGGAAAGACGAACCTCACGGTGGCGTAACGTGACGTTAGCTTTGGCGTTTTTTTTTTTTTCTTTCTTTCTTTATGATTGACAGCTCTGGCCCGCCTGCTGCTGCAGCACCAT
>OMPJ01042242.1:11192-22070 GCA_900312935.1 Carapus acus
TTGCTGCTGTAGCACCATCTCCTCCTTGCGGAGGGGGAAGGTGTCGATGGTGGTGAAGAGTTCGGCCGCCGTGATGGGGAACGGGTAGCGCTGCTTGTCGGTGCCCTGCTTGTCCAGCAAGACCATGTGGAAGGAACGCTGAGGAATCCGCAGCAGCAGCCTGGAAAATACAAACATCGAGTGGGCAACACGTCCAAAACATCCGCATGGGAACGCATAATAAAATGATCCGTAGGAATGAGGACGTCAGCGGGACAGAAAAGCTAAAATCCCAACGACAAAAAAAGTGAGAGTAACTTTCACACTTTCAAGAATATGGTATTGAAACTTTTTGGGGCTGAAAATAAAAATGCTAATTCTAAACCGAGTAAAATAGGGAGGATAATGAAGGTTTTTGCTCGTTGTTCCTTTTGAGAGGAGAGGCGTTCTTGCCTCGGTGAGTGATTTTTTATAATTAGAAGATTCATGTCTATCTGTCAGGAGACTGTGAGGTAAGACGATATGTTCTCAAATTTGTGGCAAAAAAAAAAAAAAAAAGTAAGGCTTTGACAGCAGAGTGGAACAGTTCTTGCACAACCAACAATATCATAATAATAATGACATAATCGTATGTCGGAGAAAGAAAGTACTATCTATCTATCTATCTATCTATCTATCTATCTATCTGTCCTAAGACGTTAATATTGCCTGAGATCCCTGAGCTACGTCGCCGCGTTCCAAGCCCTGCGTTTCCTAAGCTTGCAGCCTCTCCAGTATTTCCGCCGTCATAACAACACATCCTCAGCTGGGTCGAAGGTCACGGCTCGACCTCACACCTGAGCTGCAAGGCCAAGCCGGGGACGAGGGGCCTGTGTCGGATGCGCCCAATCTGGGCTGGATACATGCCGACCAGCTCGATCACCGTGACGTGCCTCAGGTCCAGGCCGCACTGGGCATGCTGAAAGAGAGAGAGAGAGAGAGAGGGAAAGAGAGAGAGAGAGAGAGAGAGAGAGAGAAATATTATGTACCTCTGGTACACTCTGAGCAGTTCTCTACAATTCCTATTCATTCCTGTTTTGGGGCTGCTGGGAAAACAAAAACAAGTTGACACCAGCTTACACACTCCGGTTGGCCAAAACTTTGCCGCTGACGTCCTCGTCCTCCCTCAGGCTGACAGCACAGACAGCTCCTGATGAACCTCCAAAGTGACCCACATCCCTCAGCCGCTCATTTTCAGTCATTTAATCAGCCAAACCACCATTTGACATTCGCCTGACAGTCAGTTGGTCTCCCTGTCGCTCACACAGGTGTGTGAGGGCAGCCCTAACTGACAGCAGCGCCCCCCCACCTCCCTTGCCCCCCCGCCCAGCTCCACCCAGAATAGGCTTATCAACCCAGTTGTCAATATCGCTTATGCATCGCCTTGACATTTCCCGCTCATCAGGAGCTCCCCTCTCCCTTAGCGCATCTCTTTGCCTGCAGATAATTAAGGCCAGCGAGGAAGCCAGAGGCACTTAAGCGTGAAGCCGGTAAAGAAATAGAAATAGGAAAGCGACGCTTAGCTCACTCTCCCGCCTCACCTGTAAGTAAGTCATCTGGAAGCGGTAATTGTGGTTAGCGGCTGTCGGGGCGGAGATGATGAGCAGTCGTCGCTTCTCGTAGAACTGGTCGAGGAGAGCCGCCGCCGTGCGGACGGCCACGTTGATGTTCATGGCTGTGATGACACATGATATAGGCGGGGAAATCAGTGAGACGGCACCACCGGCACGGCGGCTGGAGCCAAATGTTATTACTACACACACACACTAAAAGCGTGTTAGGGGAGAGACGTCGGAGCGCAGCGCTGGACAATCTCATTTTGAGGGACGCCGAGCAGATGGAATCCAATAAAACGCTGCTGCGCCATCTGCGGTGAAACACACTGTGCTGGCGAGTCAATGTTGGAGACGCTGAGTCCATACCAGGGGGACACACTGCTGTCTGACGCATACACACTATGCGGCGCAACCATTCCCACGATAAAACAGCACAGACTCAAACCGGCAGCATCATTTCAATATTGCTGGAACATCAATTTAATCTTAAGATTATGAGGAAGCGCTTCATTCCAAAGTAAAAATAAAATCAAATTCAATGGCAAAATTGTGTCATTAATTTGTTTTTTCATTTTTTTTCTTAATTAACCTGCTTGTTTGCTGATTCTTTATTCTCTATTTGTTGTCTATCTATCTATCTATCTATCTATCTATCTATCTATCTATCTACTGTATTTATCTATCTATCTATCCATCCAACCATATTTATTTATCTGTTTATCCATACATTCATTCATTCATGTATTCATTTGTTTGTTTGTTATTTTGTATATCCTTGGTTGGTTGGTTGGTTTGATTATTTAAAATGAGACTTACCTGCCATCTCTTATTGACTGAATGCATATATGTTGTGTATATGTGTGTGTACACACATACAGTATACACAACATATGTGATCATGTAATCATCCCTTCATTTATTTGAATTATTCCTTAACATTATTACTTCACAGCTGCCACTGACTTCATTTCGACATTTGCTGTGTTTACAGGATATGAATGTGCGTTTGTGTATCTGTGTCGGTCTGACACTCACGTAAACAGGTGGTTTCCGAGCCCGACCAGGTGAGTCCGTACTGACACACTCTGGCTCCGCTGCCCTGCAGCTCGAATCCGCCGGTGCAGGTGAAGTGGCAGGTGGCGCCGTAATTGTCTACGTCGCTGTCGCACTTCATATAGCCGTTGTCGGGGGGGAAGAGAGGGCCACAGCGACGCACTGCACACGGAACGCACACAGGTGGGAGCAATGAGTTAGTTGCGCGTCGCTGTAAATCGGCATCAGCCGCTAGCTGGGCGGAGACTTTCTCACCTCGCACTCTGGCCGTGAAGCGGCAGGATCCTTTGTTCCCCGCACGGTCAAACACGGTGTAAGACATCTTGTGCAGCCCCTCCGGGAAGTCAGATTTAGCAGCTCTCCCCTTTAGGATAACACTGTAACACACACGTACACACACACAGCCGTCAATGGCCTTGCATCGGATCGTGGCGATCACTTGGCCACATGGGGAGGGCGATGGAGAGCAGACGGCCAGCAGACTGGTGGATGTGTAACTCACTCAGTCAAGATGCCATCTGCCGTGTCCACACCCTCGGGGGTGTCCCAAGTCACCCTGGCTGTCAGCTTCCCCGGCTCGGCCCATTTATCCTTCACAGTTGGACATTTGATTCTTGGCGGGTCCACATCTGCGTGTGTGTGTGTGTGTGTGTGTGTGTGTGTGTGTGTGTGTGTGTGCAGAGAGAGAACAAAACACACCCTTGAGCAACGTCTGGACGGACAGCAAAACGACCCAGAATTACTTGTTTCTGATTTACATTTCTAATTGATGGCTGGCGACACAGCACATTAGGTTGCAAGAAAAGCTTTGAGCCCCGACCGCCTAATGGGATTCCAAATTTAATGACCGAAAAAGGCGGAGAGTGGCGGCAAAATGACTGAGAGGGACAATCTGATCCTGAATATGAAAATTGGGTCACTGAGGCTGATCGGAAGGAGTTGTGTGCAGTCATTAAGAATTGTGGCTCCAAAGGGAGAAAATGACACTGACGATTCATTCAGCTCCATTCTTTTCTTTTTTTTTGTCCCTGCGGCAACAAAGCAGCAATGATTAGCTGTGAGATGGATGAATAGCATCCCGTGTGTGGCTGAGGGCACATTTCATCGTTGCGTCATCATCAGACAGAGACGAGTGCGAATGAGGCACTTAAACGCCACTGATCCACAGTTTGCTCCTACTAAAATTACTTCAAAACACATAATCATAATAATTCTGGCCTCTCTCGGACTTCAATATCATCATCAAGATTAAATCAAATGAGCTGAAAAATGGCAGAATCTCATTTTTAACACGCCTGTAAACAATCAGTTACTTGTAATGATACTTAGTTGTTGTTGTTGCGGGTGTGTTGGCGCATGCGTGGCCACACAAACACACACACACACACACACACACACAGTTAACCTAAATGCACTCATTACAGCTCGGCAAGGATAAAACGGAACAGCGCAGCTAATGTGTGTGTGTGTGCTTGTGCGTGCCGGGTTCTTGATTAGCCAATTAACTGGCTAATAAGAACACTAAACTTTTTCTAAAATCCATAATTTAACAGGTCTATTTCACAGTATGTTTCCACACGGCAGCCTCCAATCGTCTCATTAAAACAGGCGTTTGGCTTCATCATTCCACTGTTCCACAGGGTCTGCGTGGCTGGAGCAGCCACGGGAGAACAACCTGGATGTTGAGGCTAAAAAGACTCACCCACACATGTGGTCTCCCCGGAGCTCCACACGCTGTTGTGCTGACAAATGGTAGTTTTCGAGCCCTTCAGCGTGAATCCTGGAGCGCAGAAGATCTCGCAGCGGGAGTTGTAGTAGTAGCCGCCCGTGCACTTGTAGCCGCCGTTTAGAGGCATGCTGAGTTTGGGGCAGCGAACCTCTGTTGTGGGGCAAAATGAAAAATGCGGTTAAATTAGCTGGCGTCTGCGATAGTTTGCTTTCATTTGTGTGCTTCATGTCATATTTAACTGGGGAACTGTGGGTTGTTAACCCTGTTATCAGAAGTAGAGATGTCCGATAATATCGGCCCACCGCTAATATCGGGTCGATATTATCGACCCGATATTAGCATAAAAATGTAATATCGGTATCTGATTTTTTTTGCTTTAAAACCAATAAAATAATGCTTGCGTTACACCGAAATAGTGCCTATGCGCTCCTGAAGCGTTTACCGGCGCACCTCATCAAGCTGCGTCTGATACATCGGTATCGGCTGGTATCGGTATCGATATAGATATCGGTATAGAGATAGATAAGATCGGCATATGGGATATCGGCAAAAAAGCCAATATCGGACATCCCTGTTTAGAAGGCTACTTAACAGGCCCGACAGGCTAACAGCAAAACTGAGCAGGAAACATTACACACAGCCAACACACCAAACATCACAGACCTCGCGTAAAAATGGCGGAAGGGGGGCCCTGAGTTAACGTTGACGCTCTGTCATCCTGGAGACCCCAATCAAACTGGCCCAAAGGACCTCAAGACCTATTACGCCTTAGGGCTAGACAATAAACTACTGTCGCTATGGAAATAAGCTCTTCAGGTTGATGGAGTTCAGCGGCTACAGGTTTAAAGTGTCTTCTTGCGAAATGATTTCCACGTTGCTGATTTGCATATGAATCATCAGCATCGGCAGGCTCATGTGTTCTTGCCTCATAAATTGTCAGCTGGCTAAGAGTGTCTGAGTCTGAGTCGAATCGAAATAAAAAGGTTCCGCCGTTGACGTACGCAGCTACAGACACAACACAAATTTGGTGGGATAATATTTAGGTACATTATATAATCATATTGATATTCCTCCAGGATAGCAGTAGAAGTAATACCTTGCAATACAAGTTTAATTTGTTCCAACCTTAAGTCAAGCTGCTCATATTTTTTTCCCACAATAATCCGGTTTGGTTGCAGAACATAACCTTCTTCCCAACAACTACAGCCAAACGTGAAACGTGTCCTTCCGCTACCATAATACCCGCGTTAGATGCTTCTCCATGCCTCACCACTGAGTGGATGTTGGTTCTCTTCTTAACACTTGGACACACAACCTACTTATATCTACATTCTTCCACGAGTGGGGTCATTGTTGACCAAAATAAAAATTCTCAAAATATTGAGAATTTTCTCAAAATGAATGAAAACATTAAAAAAAATATTGCCACATATCACAAACATATCTAATGCAGAATACCTGGAATATGAATTTATTACTAATTTTCTTAATAAAATTTTCAAGAACAATAACTCCTGGGGTCATATCTGACCCCACATGTGCATCTAAGGTGCTCTGAAGTTCTCAAACCACGCATGACAAGCCTTGAATGATTCTTCTAATGCTGAACTTCCTGTTTCTTGTAATTTAAAGATGTCGTGCAAAGTGCGAACCGTTATAGATAGTGCTTACTCGTGCGCTAACTAGCAATGGTGTCCCAAAGCATCACTCCTAACTTGGATTTCCACTTGTATCCCAAATATGGACCATGAGACGGCTTGTATCTCAAAAAACTCATATGTTCAGTTGTTAGTATGTCAAGGTACAACTGTACTATTCAGCATTGATGATGTTCTCACTGATGATGATCAATCACGTATGTGAGGACAGGACAGGACTCTCACCCCGGCAGGCGTAGTTGGAGGACCAGTGTTTGTCGGCCATGCACACCACCTCTGAGGTCTGGGACTCGTAGCCCCTCTTACAGCGGATTTTGCAGCGCGTCCCCATGATGTTTTTGTAGTGCTCCCCTCTGGGGGTGCGACAGCTCACATCGCCGTGCTTCAGCTTGATGGGCGCACACCAGGGGGTCTCTGGAATCACAGGACGGCACAGATGCACCATGAGGGAGGGCAGTGGCACCACGTCATCGGCGCATGGCTGCAACGAGCCTGTGCGCCTCACCACTTCTAAAGCAGCTAACCGAAGCAGAAGAGATTGTTAAATTGAGTGTTAAACTGATGAGCCGAGGCTTTGTTATTTTCTGTAATAGCTTCTTACCTGATCATCATAAACATAGAGAACAATCATTTGAGACGGCAGAGGCAGAGCCATCGTCTCAGCAGGCAGACGCGCCAGATTTTCTCTTTACTCTCCTTACCATAACTCATCAGGCACCTTGAAGCCGGAGAAGAGGTCCAGAGATGATATGAAGAGAGCCCTTGAGATTCTGAGTGAGTGTATAAGAGCCTTTGTGACGCAGTGTGTGTGTGTGAGAGCCAGATTAACGCATCGACCGTAGCACCCAGTTTCAAAGCTCCTGGTTGACGACACACGGCGTGGTGTGATACGGACGTGTCCCGGGGCCAAACATACATTATGGAACCAGGTTCTACTTTCCTACTCCGCTTTGGGTTTACTCAGCTCATCTCTTGGGCCGCTCGTCTGAAAAATTCCTCTTTGCGAGCCAAGTTTGAGAGGCCACTCGGTTCCTGTTGCAATACGGAGAAGCAGAAAATCTGCAGCCTATTTCCTGTTGACTGGGGATTGACTGACAACGCTGCGGTCCAGAACACACACACACACACACACACACACGCATGCACACACGTACGCACACACACACTCACACAAACAAACTCTCGAAAGACAGTCATCTAGGGCTAATCTCTATTTGGATTAGCAATGAGTGTTAACAGGCCTTGCTATCTCTGTCTCAGCCCCTCTTTTTCTTTGTTTAGTGAGTGCGTGAGTGTGTGTGTGCGCGAGTGTGTGCGTGCATGTTGGCCCGGTCTCCACGACCAACACGTGGCAGAAACTAATACTACGTTTGACTTTTACACAAGGGGAGATTTTGGTTTGGCTTCCAAAACAGCATTCCAGGCCTACCTGACCCAGAATTTTAAATGTGGGAAGCAGCTGCAACGTCACTGGACCAAAAACGACTGATTCACTGATTCCTCAAGACATGACCGAGTTTCACCTTGCACAAGGTCAGATAGTACCGGGAATAATACCTGACTTGATTTGCGGGAAAGTCTGGAATCCGACTCACTTCGCAAAAACGCAGATATGTATGTATATACAATATGTGTGTGTGCGTCTGCGTGTGTGTGTGCTGGTGTGGGAGCAGCCAACACGCCATCACCTCTATTTCTACGGGAGTTCCAGTCCTCATCGTCTGCATAGCCGTAGTGTCCTGAGCCTGGGAGGGAGAGAAGAAAAGGAGAGAGAAGTGCAGCCATGCACAGAAGGCGTCCAAAATGTTTAGCAATCTACGTGAGCTTTGTCTTGGATTGTTTTACTGCGCCGCAAAACAAGCGCAGGAGAGAAAGTATTGCTAAACATTTCGTGATATAAACCTGCTGGGATGAGCTGATGTCTTGGACTGGACATGTACGTGTGTGTGTGTATGAGTGTGTGTGTGTGTGCGCGGCAGGGGGGGGACCTCTGGGGATCATTCCTTTCCAATTGATTTGGGTAAAAGAATCCATGTAACAACACACAGATTCACTTTGTTCTCTCTAATGGTCCCCCCCACACGCGCTTGTGCACACACACACACACATGCACACACACATCAGTGCTTTGCGGAAGTGGAGGCAGAGTTTTGAACGTCTCTGTTCCATTTCTCATACTTACCATGATCCCCGTGTTCGTACCCTTAGGGGTGATTTGGTTATTTTCAACAAAAATAAGCAATCACTCTAATGCAACTCCAGGAGACATCTGTGATCAGAAACAGTTCGTCTGATGGAGTCCTGAAATGCTTGGTGGCCAGGAGCGGAGCAGAAGGGAGGACAAGCGCCGAGGACAAGCACCAGGAGACTGGGGATGAGGTGTGGGGGGACTATTTTGAGAGGGAGGCACAGGAAGGTCGGGAGGCAATAAAAACACGAGACAGGAGAGGGTTAAAGCTGGAGGGGTCGAGAAGAGGGGGATGGGGGGGAAATGGTGTCCAACCTTGGCCCCTGGGACGTTATGAACCCCGGGTGAATGTGTCCTCTGTTCAGGACCTACAGTGGACACAAGGGAGGAGTGTTCCACCCTGCTGGAGCTCTTAGCATCAATGAACCTGAGTCCATTTCCCCATTCCTCATCCCCGCTCCTCTGTCACGTTAAGACAAGCCGTCTGGACCAAGAAGTCATCCTCACGTACATAAACACACACACACACTCGCACACACAGACATAGACACAGACACACACACACACAGCCTACAGTAGTGTGAGCCAGAAGAATTGCTACAGCCAACAGAGGATCGAAACAGAGGGACAAAGGCCAGAGAATGCCATGGAAAACCAATTACACCTACGTATGTGTGTGCGTGTGTGTGTGACTGTGTGCGGATGTATGCCTCTGACCAAGTGAGGGAGGCACCACATGTGCATCCGTCCTCGTGTGGGATATTCCTCACTGACAGTCACTCTTGAAAATTGATCCGCTTGCAAGTTAGCATACAGTCACATCCTCCAGATTCTACATTCGCAGCATCTCTGGCGGGTCGTCCCACATTTTAGCGGTCCGGGCAGAGCCACGGATGACTGACCCCCCAGAGCGCATCCTTTAACGTAAGCTGAACAACAGACCGCCGGCTGTTTTTTGGCTGACTTCAGCGAGCTACACGCCTGAGTCTGATTAGATAGACGTGCACTCACTCCTGTGGGTCTGAGGTTCCTGCTCCAAAAAAGGAAAGACCACATCAGCTGTTTGGGGAAAAACATTTGTCCGTCTCCCTACAGCTCGTAGGGCGGGGGTTTGCTGGGGATCAAATTATCCCCCGGCCAGAGTGGTGCATCATCCTCTCAGCCCATTTCTTGCGCGGCCCTGTGCGTGTCGCGAGTGTGTGTCTGCGGGCTTCACACCTCCTCAAACACCACCAGTCACGAAGCGCCGCCAGATAAATGCAGCGACTCCGACACGTCCCAATACTTAAACAACTCCACTTCAGTTGGTGTCTCAAAGAACAACTTCCAGCTCTTGTCTGAGTGGGTCGGCGCCTATACACACACACACAAATACACACACACATACATATACACACCAACCTGGAACTGATAAAGACAGTGAAGGAGACAGGCAGGTTACATCACTCTCTCTCTCTCACACGCTATACACATACACGCACGCGCTTTTCTACCACCTTCCACTTCACGCTCTATACACACTGAACTAACACACACACACGCTTTCCTACCTACCGCCTTCCACTTGAGTCTTGATGCTCTCGACAGAGGAGGGAGCCACGGGGAGCAGACGAGGTGTGCGCGGTCTGACACATCATTAGCTTTCCTCCTCTTCAAAACCTCAAATAGACTCACACACAAACACAAGCTGGCTGCAAATCAGTAGGTCTCACTCACCACACTCACTTAACCGAGTCCCACCTTCCTCGGTTAGACGGCGGCTGCATCACAACAGCGAAGCGATGTGACATTTGTAATGCGATGTGGAAATAATGAACAATAAGTGGAGAAGTAAACAATGTTAAGCCAGCGCGGCACCATCATCAATCGTTGTTTGTGTTGATACACTTACGCGTGACAACGTTAATTTTCCTTTCCACTCACCCTGATCTCAGTATTCTTGCTTTGAACCTTTAAATCAAGACTGTTGGATGAGCTCCCTTATTCGATTCTGGCAGAATGGGGACGGACCGTTTCTCTTGTGGCGTCCAGGAAAACAATGGTGATCCATCTCCTGAGTCAGACCTTTATTGTTATAAACCCAACATCTCAGTATCGTCGTTTTTCATGAGGATGAAGATTCCTGTTCTTCTTAGAGTGCAGGACGCGCTTGACCTTTTCTCCCACTCATCCGTCCACGTCCTCCAGCGCTCATCCAACAATGATTGAGTCACGGCATACCTGTGTTTTTCCAGACGGGTGCAAAAATGTTTTTTCTCCATAAATCTGTTGTAGGAACCATCATTACACCGATTGTGTGTCAGTGTGCGGAGCTCCAGGCAGAGACTTGGATGTGCGTCCGCCGTGATGGAGTTACATAACCTCCTCTGAAGACACCAACCAATTCCACCCTATTATTTCAATCCCGCCAGCCACTTAGGCCTTAATCAACAGCCTCTGTTCCCGGATCAAACCTGTCCTCCTTTGTTTTCCTTCCCTCCATCTGAGCTACTCTGACGGAGACACAATGCGGCATCGCACTTAGATAATTGCTCTCCTCGGTTGGCGCCAGCTTTCATCGCCCGGTTTTCTCGCCGTACTCGTGCAGGAAGACGTGTCATGGAAACTGTGAGCAGGCTGTCGCACACGTGTGCCAACGATGGTGGTACATTTGCGTGAAAAACGAGAGATTTCCTC
>OMPJ01042245.1:0-35669 GCA_900312935.1 Carapus acus
ACAAACTGAGGGAGACTAATAGAGCTTCACGTGTTTGTGTGTGTGTGTGTGTGTGTGTATGTGTGTGTGTGTGCGCTCTGAGGAGTGACAATTGTTTTCATGACCTCGAGGGACAAGCAGCTAATCCTGTTGCTGCCTTTGCATGGTGTCTTCACTGCACAGTTGGTGTTTGTTTTTTTTAATGTTTTTTTTTGTTTGTTTGTTTGTCTGCACGCGGCAAAAGCATACCAACCAACACAGGGTGGAAATACGTTTTCACTGCAAACAGTCTCAATTATTGACATTTCCCTCAAAAAACAAGGCGTGACCAAGTAATGACATCGATATCAGGAAACGCGAAGGCCTAAATGTGAAGGGAGTCGCTGGCTTCCCCTGTCATAAGCGCTGAGGGCCGCACTTTATATATCAGCAGATGCACACTCATGCTCGCCACTGCCATTATTACCACGGGCGCTGCGCCCCTAAACACATCCTTTACACGCCTCTCTGCTCCCGGTTTCCTTGAAGAGTTTGACACGGAATGCAGCAGAGAGCGAAGCTGCGATCTGGAATTTTCCCGAGCCTTCGTTTGCTGCCGCACCAGCGTGGAGAGTATTTTCCAAGATTGCAGGATACAAAAAAAGCAAAGTATAATTCCTGCTTTCGACCTTTTGCGGAGGTATAAATACAATTCTTCTGACAGACTGACAGATTTACTCACACGTTTCATTTTGCCATATAATGAGACAAATGTACGGCCTCAGCATGCCGTCCCGGCACCCGTCTGTCTTCACGTCGCCACACCTGTCCTCTGCATTCCTTCACAGAAAATGCACGACTTTGTTGATGATGAATGAACTTATAAACTCTGCTACGCATGGCAATTAAAGATACAGCACTGGGTATGAGTGTGTGTATATGTGTGTGTGTGTGTCTGTGTACAGGTCTGCACATGTATGGGCATACATGTGTTGGGCTTTGCTGAAACATTCTTACTTAATTGCATAAGATAAACATTGAGATGTCTCCTCACAAAAGTATCCAAGACCACAGACGTGGTACAAGGGCAACCACACATACACACACACACGCAGGCACAAACTAGTATAAATCCAATTTATTGGCACTTTTTGCAACTTCATGGCAGAGACGTTGAAAAAGTATCAAAACAAAACAAGAAAAAGCACCAGTGGGGGACACAATTGACTCTTTGTTCAACTCAAGCTAAGAAGATTCGTCTGCATAGCAATTATACTTTGCAACATAATCACCTTAATTTCAGGTGTTGATCCCTCTGGCGACTTCTTTGACAGACGCTCCTCAAAAGAAAGCGCTCTCAGCTCTTTTTAAGCCAACAGGATAAATAAGCAGGATGACTGAGCCAATAAGTTAACACCAATTTAGGCTAATCTAGTTGACTTTCCTGGTGTCCTCTGTTTTCTTAACTTTCTCAGGTTTGTCCACAATGTGAAACACACAGTTTACTGGTCAGCGTGTTGAAGTTCCAACCAGTTGAACATGACAACATGTGGGCCTCTCTTTCTAATACTCTCGCCCTCTGGCAGTAATGATGTTTACACACTACGACTGACCACGCCCACGATGGAGGTCATTTTGCAGGGGCCTCAAATATAGAAAACAAAAAAATGACAGGACGGCAAAGTCAACAAACCAGTCAATAGTATCCAACCAGGTGTGTGATTTTCGCTGCCGATTTTGAAACTGCTTGTGTGTAACATTTATCAACAAAAATGCACAAACACCGCTGTTCAAACACACCATCTCCACAGGACATTTGGAAAAGGCGCAAGTGACAGATGATCCCAAATAAAAGGTAAAAAAGAATGTGTGTGTGTGTGCGTGCCTGGGTGTGTGGAGCGGACGTGTCCGTCCATTGACTTCTGCCTGCCGCCCCATTCTGTGGATCCCACTCCGACCACGTGACCTCGTTTCTCTCCATCTGTCTTGGTCCACAAGCCCCCACGTGCGTGCTCATCAGGCCAAAGGAGTTGGTAGCGATCTGACTCCGAGACGACAGGAAAATGATGGATGCGTTTCCTTTGTTGTTTGCCGCACAGGCCAGTCAGAGAGACGCTGCGGCTCAAAACACCCGCGAGCAGCCGACGATGAGACGACACTCACGTGTTTGATTCATGTCCAGGGTGCTGCAAATTGCAATTATCAGCCGCTCCTAACAGGAGCAGGTGGGTCCCGACAACACACATTGCATCTGTGTGTGTGTCTGTCTATGAATTTTTCTGTGTATCCATGTGTTGATGCTGTACTTTTGTATTAAGTTTTGTGTTTGGATGTATTTTTCTGTCAATTGGTACGTGTATGCATTTCATTCTTCTTTCTATCCCTGAGTGTATCAACGTGTGTGTGTTGTATTTTTCTGTCCTTGAGTGTGTGTGTGTGTGTGCGTGCGTGCGTGCATGTGTGCATGTATGGGTGTCATTTCTTCATTCCCATCTCCTGATGAAATGTTTCCACAGAATGACACAGCACTTCCTGTGAAAGTCAAGCAGCTTGCAAGGCTGGTTTCCTGTCAGTCTGAGCCATTTGGTCTTCTGTGCTCAGAGGCACGCGTGCACACACACACACACACACTCACACACACACACACACGTACCCGTGGTCAAGCCTCTAGGGTGGCGCCCATCATGCCGAGGGCTCCGCGGGGAGTCGGCCGTCTCGTGAGTGGAGGAGTAATGTCTGCTGGGCCTCGCTGAGAGAGGCTGTCAGTCGTGTGTGTCCACAAGCGTGTGTGTCCACAGGCGTGTCTGTCCACAGCTATGTGTGTCCACAGGCGTGTGTGTCCACAGCTGGCTGCAGATCTACTTGTGTTCATGCTCCATCACACTTTCAAAACAAAGGCTTGACTTGCAATTTCCCAGCACTCCTGTACTAATAACTGACAAACGTTTTCCAAATATTTCGCTGCCACCGACCCTGTAACGGTTGGCCGGCTCTGCTTTTTCGCTCCCGTGTCACCGTGAGTCAGCGTGATGGGAGCAACGGGCCGGCGTCCCACCTGCTCGTTCTCTCACTCGCACCAGATGCTTATCAGCAAATCAGCGGGACAGACTGTGAGGCTAGTCTGTTAAAATGTGACCAAAGTGATCTGAAGTCGACCCGTTTGCTGGAAATGAGCTGCGTCTCGGTCAGCATAATAATTTGCAGCTTTGCAGTAAGCAATTTACCTTTTGGGGGAATATTGATTTTGTGTTGTGTTACTTACTCTGTGTGTGATGCAGAGAGCTTCCTGACGCTTTAAAGGTCCAAACCCATTTCCAGGACCCACAGGGTTTCACAGAAAGAACAGAGCTGCTGTGTGTCGTCCTCATTCACGGATAATTAGATTTTGACGACCAAAATATGTTTCTCAGTTCTTTAAATATTTATTCCATGAATCATTTCAGCTGGATTTGATATAATAAAACTTCCAACCAGTAAAATACGAACACAATTTCACACTCAGACGTCCAAATCGGTTTTCTGCAAAGAAAACACATACCACATAAACATGCCGCTCATATTTTGATGGGAGCTGCTTTTGCAGCCAAGTCTGCAGACGCTCTCCTATCTGCACAAAGTATCGACACGCTGCCACCTTTAAGATTAGCGACACAGGATTTCTTGCTGACTTGGACGTTCTGATGCACTGCCTGCCTCGTTGGTATCTGACAGGGTGACAGCACAGAGCAGAAATATGTATTTGGATCTTGGAGGTGTCGGACATGAACCTCCATGTGCTACAGTAGTTATGGTCCTGCCAAAAGAGAGAGAGAGAGGGAGAGAGAGAGAGGGGACAGCAGCAGATGTGACAGACCCAACTGCTAAATTATGTCGGCCTCCTTGGTTTCATCAAAAGTCGATTTTCTGTTCAGGTCATGTTTGTCTCTCATTCCCTCTTTTGATCACATGATCCGTTGTAAGAATCGGATTTGTCTTGTGGGTCCAGTCGAGCTGCTCTGTTTGTTTTCGGCTCCTTTCACATCATGTCCAAAGCGTCACAAGGGTAGTTAGTTACTGGAAAGATTTGATCCCACGTTTCTCTGAAAGCCACAAATTATTGCTCAGGTTGGTCACGGTTGGCGAGGATCACGACCCACAAAGTCCAAATACTTCCTCAGCGCTGGGACAAAGGGTGGGCCACCCGTTCCAGTCCCTAAACTTGAGTGGGACATTGTGTCTTTGAGCAAGGCACTGAACCCGTGCTAGTTTAGGACTCCTAAAAATATTTGTCTACTTAATGTCCACAGCATCAGATTAGCGAGAACATCAGATCAGAGAGACGTTCCAGCGCTGCGGCTGGACAGTGGGACTGATCTTATCGCTGGAGAGCTTTTCCTCTGGGGACAAATAACTTGTTTGAAGAGGAGAAATGTTACGGATAGTTGAGACTGCAACAGCAGCAGCTGCAGCATGTATCAACAAGTCAGATGAGGAATACTTTCAAAGAGAGAGCGAGAGCGGAAAGTTAGCGAATATCAGGATGTTTCAACAGTGGAGCTCAGAGCTCTCCACCAGTTGGACAACTAGATAGGTAGATAGATAGATAGATAGATAGATAGATGAATAGATAAATAGATAGACAGACAGACAGACAGACAGACAGACAGACAGACAGACGTGTGTATGTATTTGTCAGGAACAGCTATTTTGGGTCCTGCATGATTGTAACTCATTGTAAAAATGCAGCATTTTTCCACATCATCTGTCACGACTTTCATCTGGAAACATTTCTCACTCTTCTCACTCTGAGTAGCGACGCAGAGGCACTGCTGCTGAACGACCTTCACACTTTGATCCTGTGATTGGTTGATAACAACCAGACTTCTTGCAACTTTTGCGTAACCGTCCCCCGACCAAGAGGCGAGGTGCTGCTCGGTGACGTGACAGGAGATGAGGCGATAGAGGGGAAATTTGTTCTCATTCACAACTCGTGCAAATACTTTTTTCCATTGAGAAATGAGCAACCCCCTTTCATGTTTTTTTAGGAGATGTTTGTTTACACCAATGACGCGCGCCTGTGAAATGTGTGACACCCTGAATTGCAAGAAGATTTACATTTGCTAACAAAACCTCTCTTGCCATTGAAAAAACCCTCGATATCAATGCGAACATACACACAAAGTCAATCGTCAGATGATATGGCCGGTGCAGCAAAGCAGAAGATTGCTGTTGGCGGAACTTTGACCAAAAGATGTCACAAGACTGGAAAGAAAAAATTATAACGGTCTATTATTACGACAACTTCAGGCCACTTCTGCCTTGTTCTGGACAGCAGTTCCTGGTTTCCGTGGGAAACAAAGGAAGGTTGAGGTACTCTGACTGACCTTGGTCAGAATGTGAGAGTGAAAACCACACACGCCACGTCGAATCACGAGTGAGTGGGCTTTTTTGGGGTGGACGTCCCAGAACGCTGATGGCAAATTGAATGAGTGTGAAGCTTGAGGAGAAAACGGATTGTTCAACCTGGTAGAGAATGTATGTAAACGGCCAAACGCTAATTATCAGCCGATTTATCGACGTGAGCCTTGAACACGCTGACGTCTGTTTGGAATTGTTACCAAACACAACTTCAACACTTGCAGCTGCTTCCACATCCACAGCTCCCCCCATCTTCTAAAGGACAGCAGGCAACAATCTGCACCATGTTCAGATAGCCAATGTCAGAAACCGTGTGTTCCCACAGTTGGGACCAATTTTTACTCTTTTTCGTCACAGTTTCAAGATATTTCAGAGTAAAATAAAAGTCTATTTCTGATGCATCGTGTTTGTGTATTGCAGGTAAAAAGTGTGTTTTGAATGGTTTGAAATGTGTATAAATTGTGCTGACAAGGGCCTCAAGCATCAATGAGCTTATACGTAATATTCAATATATAGTAGTTAGATTAGATATGGATGTGTTCTTTGTGGGAATATTGCACTTTGATATTTGACTGTTGGAAGTGGCCAAATATGTGACGATATGGGCTAATGAATGACAAATGTCTAATTAACAAATTCATCATCCTGCACACAAAGAGTCATTCAAATTCATATCAATTCTCATTAAGCCCAGCAAACATAATTCCTTTGCACTATGACATCAAAAAACATAAAAGGTAACAATATCATATCTGACAAATGCTGAATCCTTGAGGTAGAGGTAATGAAATTACTTAGAATCCAACAGATTCTGGTGAACCCTTTGATTCACATACTTCATTGTCCTCATCGTGATTAACTTGAGAAACGAGGCCCTGACCGGACTCGCCCACCTCCATGTGGGCCAAGGCCGTTGCGGGAAAGCGTTGGAGAGCTTTTCCCAAGCAGGCCTGGTCCTCTGCCTCCTAAAAGCTGACCTTACTTGGCTCTATAAACAGTCGGCTCCCCAAAACACCGAGGACTCGGAGGGAGGATCGGCCGGGCGCTGGCATCCCCTCGTTGGCAGATGAGGAATAACATTGAGCAGGCCGCCTCCATATGGCGCTGGAGACGCTTTGGGTGGGATCCAGCTTCTCTTTCAGAATGTTGTCCGAAGAGAGAGAGAGAGAGAGGGACTGGAGAGGTCAAGTGATCAGGCCACACGGAGCAGGTGAGAGGAAGAGTTTCGTTTCTCAAATGAAACAGAGTGGAGGGGTCAGGTCCACCTCTTACGCAGTGCTGAGGTGCCCTAAAATAAGACACTGAACCCCATCACTTGCTCCATTTACACCAAATTCGGCTGCTCCATGGCGTTTCGTGGGTGTTGATTGAAAAAATCTGCACAGATAGTTTTAAAACATGTGAGACCTCGTGTGTGAGTCTAAAGCAGAGGAGGAATTTCATCTGTGTCTGTGTTTCTGCATGTGAAAATGTAAAAAAATATATATGTGGACGTAACCGATCATCAAAGGTGGCGGGTCTTCTCCTTAAAACAAAATGGACACTTTATGGGGCTGAGGGAATTTTCTGGCAACGGCTGATTGATCTTAACACAGTCCTTATGTTAACTGACTCCCAGCCACAAAAACAACACAGTCTGATGATTGTCATCCCTGCTTCCATCTTTTCTCCCGCTGAGTGCTACGGCCCATCCCAGCTCAGATGACACAGTTCCCTCATCCCAGTCAGAACTCCGTCACCTGCAGATGTTTGGACTGAAAATAAAAGCAGAACACAGGCAGCTAGGACAGTCCATTTCCTTTGTTAATGTTGCTTGTGCAAACTGACGGCGTCCCTCCCCTGCCTCATCCTCAGCAAAAACAAAGCGAACACCCAGAGGTTGGAGACAAAATGTTCACTCTGCATCATGGCGAAGACAAAATAAAAAAATAACAGCACAGTCATCTGAGTCCACTGATCTCTGTGGGATGTTTTGAGTCATTCAGCAGATGAGGAGGAGCTCATGTGGGGGCAGTGATGGTGCTTGACTTTCGACAGTGAGACGCTGATCCGAGTGTCTGCCTCTGCAGGCTGGCGAAGGTCACGTTGCAGAATCATTGAGGAAAAGATTGGTTCAGTCAGGTGCTGAGCACAACCAGGTGCTTGGAGCTGCACCGGCCGTGACTCTGTGCAGATCATTGGACCTTTTAGCACCGTTTTTTGTACGCTGATTCCCTGTAGTATTTCTGCCATGTGTCAGTCAGTGGAAAGTTCCATCCATAAAAACATTCCGTATGTTGAGGATTCTAAAAAACAGAGCCCAGCTCTGCAGTCTGTACTTAGAACCTAACGTTAGATACCAAGCAGCCCCTTTTGGACTGCAATGATGGTGTTCCCTAATATATTTGATCTGTAAGGGAATATCTAATATTTGTCTGATCTAGTGAGAGAAGACAAGATTTTTCACTGAAAGTTTAATTCTCAGCCTAATTCCATCGCCCCTTCGGAATGGGCCAGGATACTTTCTGCTTTTTGAATGTCCAGTTTCCCTCCAGCGTTGCATGGTGCAGAGCACAAATGCCGCAGCATTGTAGGTAGATGTGTACCTGCAGGACTGCTCAGCCTCCACTTCTCAACATTCATAAGGTGCCGAAAGCTGTTGTTGCAGAAAATCGGTTGCTCTGGCTAATGCGTTGGCGTAGGAATTATTATGATTTGGATCGGCCAGCTCTCCTCCTGGAGACCCTGAGATGAACTGCTGCTGGACAATGAGGACAAAGCATGTTTTTTCGCTCACAACCCATTTTCCCCCATAATGCATCAGTCAAGAAGCATCACACAGGACTGATTTCTTGTTACTTTAATCGTGTCCTCAGTCGACATCTGAAAAGCTTCTTAATATCTGCTCCAAATGTCAGTCTCAGGTGCTCGCTTCCTGCAGAGGTTGTCAGTATTACTACAATTCATGGGGCGTGATTGCTCCTTCTGTTTTTACTGAGGTTAGTGCAGCTTGATGAGTCTGTGTGAGACGTAGGACACCACTTCGTCCTGTTGTGTTTATTGTGGACCTGCGATTGTCATGTACCTGCAGATCTGCACACTATGCGTGTGTAGTGATGCACAGTGACGTACACACGGTTGCCCGGTCTTGGTCAAAATTTCCCAAATGATGCTGCAAAGCAACATTTCCAGTAAAGCCAACAGCATCATATCAAAGCTGATATGAGGGCATCTGACCCAGATGTTGGTCCTGAGAACCCCCCCGTGATGTCACTACACAAACACCACACACACACACACACACACACACAAACACGTATCGCTGCTTATCACAGGCACAGAACGGCTGTGTGTGCTATTCCCATGGTGGTCAGCTCAGAAAAAACGGGCTAATATTCTGATCTGAGCCACAACTCACCATTTTGTAGCATTTCACGATCTCCAAGCAAACAGCTGTTGAACAATTGGCTAATTTGTCTATGTGGAACATTTCAAATCGTACCTTTGACGATGAAAAGCAACCATTCATGTAAACTGGTGCAGCAGTAGTTTCCCATGTTGAGTGCATGCGCGTGCGTGCGTGTGTGTGTGCTGAGTGTGTGTGCACGTCTGGGTAAAAATTTGGATGAACATCAGTCGGGCAGCTGAGGACCCAGATAAGAGCAGAACAAAGTTTCTGAGCATTTAGTACAGCACATAAGGAGCAGGAGGAGCACAGGACAGCATGTCTCTGGGCAAAGGACGCTGAGAATGTCCAGCGCCTGATCACAGGAAACTCTGGCCTGATATGGACACTGGGAGCCTTTGTTTCAATGTGTAGGAGGATTTTTCCCCTTGAATGGAAAACCTGTTGAGTTGCAGTATTGCATGTATATATCATTATTTTCTTTTTCTTTTTCTAGGGTTTAGCCTGAACCAGAATGTGTCCTAGACAATTTCACCTCTGATCTCCTTGCTAACTTCAAAAACACCTGTGGCTGTAAGTTGAATCAGCGTCAGATTCATGGGTGTTATTGCATATCTAAAAGTCCGAGTTGGCCTCGGTTTAAGAGCTGCGGTGACAGAGAGCGTCTCTGAGTTTGTGTTTGAGACGGCGGTAAACTGAACTCTGAAGGCTGCTGCCTCCATTAGCCGCCATAACTGACAGTGTGTGATGTCAGGCAGCACACGTGCCAAGAATTTCCAGGGGCTGTTTTTAAAAGTGCTGCTGGACTTACTGGAACTCTCTGTTGTCTTAGTGCCTTCACGGAGAGTCAAAGGGCATGAAAAATGCAAATCAAAGCACAACGTGCAGCATCTTAATCTAAAAAAACAGCAACTGTCATTCATTCAAAGAATGATATCTGATTGAAAGACATCATTAAAATTCATTGCGCACTGGGGAAGATGACCTTCGCACACACTCTGCTTCTCATGCTGTCATGTTTCAATCAGACCGAGTATCATATTTTCTCAATTGTAACTAACTTACACTGAATGATTTCTTGCTTACCGTCACCACACAGCCATTTCACAAAATCAGAAACATAAAAGCCGTGATTCTACAAAGATTATCAGAATAATTTCAAAAGAACACATTGTTCGTAACAAGCTTATGAAGATTAACTACTGACAAAGATAAGCACTTTTCAACTGAGTGTGTTAATAATAATTTTCGGATCGTTATCATCTATTCTGATTCCGTCACTGGCGTTATTGTCTCGATCATTATTGTCAACAAATTCTCATCATCATTCTCATCACCATCACTCATTTTGCACTAACATTAGCAGAGTGTAAAATTGTCATTACAAGACGTTGTTCTGTTGACGTTAAATTTTCACATCAAGCCTTTTAAACTCGAGGCTTTAAACATAATGGATGCGTATCCAGACTTAGAGGGATGCGTATTTGTGGACGTTGTGGCTCCACAGCGCCATTCCCTTGCTCAACAGCGCCACTCGCTGGCAGCATGAGCCCCTGCCGCCATCAAGACACTTGAACAGTAGCGATGGAGGTGTGTGTGTGTGTGTGTGTGTGTGTGTGTGTGTATGTGTGCCGCCCTTAAGACACTTGAACAATAGTGATGGAGGTGTGTGTGTGTGTGTGTCTGTGTCTGTGTGTCTGTGTGTGTGTGTGTGTGTGTGTGTTCAGCTCGCCGCCCCATAATTTCTCCTCCACCTGAACTGTCACAACGCAGCTCAGGGGAGAAGTGTGATTACACACTCTGCCGAGCATCACTCTCTTATTAGGAACCGGAAACAGACCACACACAGAGACAGAACAACACCCTGCCTCCGGTCTACTTCCTCTCTTTTTCCCCCATCAGAAGCACAAAAGGAGTCAGAAACTCTATTTGGGGCTCTTTTACCGTAATGACAGGTTACAGGAGATTAGGGGCTGATCAGCCAAGAAGTGTGTTATTGGAATGGAGGCTGAGTCAGACGGACGGTGCGGTGACACGGTAACCTAAGAGCGCTTGTGGGCGGACAGAACACAGACACACAGACACACACACAGACACACACACACACACGCACAAAATGTCTTGTTGTGCAGTTTGTTTACCTGCCTGCTTTTCCTTGCTCAGGCACTGCGTGAGGCCTCTGAGACTGAGCTCAGCAGTGCAGCAAACACTGACCCAGAGACACAAAGACACGGACCATGTCCTCTGTGTGTCCTTCTGTCCACACCCTGCTTGTTAGCTGACTAAGGGGCATCTAGACCAAGGGGGTCATTAACATTTTTGGCCCTGTGAGCTACGTTAAGTACACCGAGTGAAACAAAGGGCTACTTGTGACAAATTTGGGGATTTTTTTTATCTGATAGTCAGAGGTCGATACTCACACTGTCATCTTATGTGTAACTATTTCCAGTATTTATGTACAACATAATTCACCTAAGGACAATAATTCCTAAATAAAATCTCAATGGAAATTCTATAAAGATTGTTGCTATTTTTAGACCAGGAAATGAGGGCTAATCCATAGGTCCTTGAGGGCTACATAGTGCCCGCGGCACCACATTGGT
The DNA here is from genome assembly GCA_900312935.1 of Carapus acus. Classification (NCBI taxonomy): domain Eukaryota; kingdom Metazoa; phylum Chordata; class Actinopteri; order Ophidiiformes; family Carapidae; genus Carapus; species Carapus acus. Next base: position 11,344 of record OMPJ01042245.1, read on the forward strand.
GCCCATGATCTAGACAATGTTAACGGTGCTTGCAGAATCGAGGCAGAACACACAATAAACTGACTTAATTGTGAGTTTTTATGTACTTTTACTTTTATGTACAATGCATTGTGAAGCTGAAGCTCCATCATCTCTCCTCTCCACATCACCAAACCATCTCAATCTTTCCTCTCTGACTGTCTCCTTAAATCGCTCCATTTCGGTTGTTCTTCAGATGGTCTAATTCCTAATCCTGTCGAATCTAGCTGCACTCAAACAAAACATCTGCATCTCCGTCTCTTCCACCTCTAGCTCAGCCTCCAGTCTCTTAGACAGAGCCACTGTGTCTAAACCAAACATCCTGGCAAGTCTCACTACCATTTTGTAAACCTTCCCTTTCAGTCTAGCAGCTATTCTTCTGCCACACATCACTCCTGACACTCCCCTCCACCCAGGCCTCTTAATCAAGCTCAAGATGAGCGTTGCAAAATACTCATGCAAGGTGGACACACCGGCCCACTTTGTTGTACAGTACCTCCATCTCAAGATCCCCTTTATAAAGCACGCAAAATCCTATCACACTTTTCCACTAGAGGGCGCTCTTGAACCGACTATGGTCGCCCAAAGTCTCATCCCGGGGATGCTGAGCCACGAGCCAGAGCCTGAGCTGCCACATCGTCAATGTTTTTTCACGAGTATTCTGCTGTGTCATCGCCGTGTTTGGCAATAGTTTCGCACACTGGCCACTGTGTCGTTTGTCATTTGTCAAACATGGTGTCTGTTGTGCCATTCGAGCGTCAGAGTGCCCCAGAAAAAGCACCGTCAGCTCACTGCTTCCTCTCCCATCTCACTCCCATCCTAAGTTTATGCTGAGCTGAGATTAGGTTTCCCTCCCTGTGCCGGCACAAAAATAAAAAACAATTCATCCTGAATCACCTAAGACCTGAAAGAAATCCAATAGTAACATCAGAGTGAACGTCCTGGGGCGGCAGCAGGGACTTCATCTGGGGACCGGAGGGTGGCTGCTTCAAGCTCCAGCTCTGAGAAAAAACATGGAGGCCAAACTGGCGGCTAGAGGGATTCCATGTTTGCTGAGGTGCCTTTGAGCAGGACATCTAACCATAGCCCGGTCGAGGCATAACCTCCACATGCAGCCTCCACACTGGCATGGTCACCTTGAAGATAATTGCATTTGATTGTACTTGTGTGTATTTGCACATGCACGTCATTCCATGTGTGTGTCGACTTTGCCAGAGTGTGAAAACGTAAATTTCCCATTCCAGTGATTAAAAAGGTGTTACTGTCTTTTTAAAAATTGTTAATTTTTGGAATAATTTCCTGACCTCAAACGACCACAACGCTGTTGAACACAAAGAGTCGCATCTAAACGAGCGTTGGATGTTTCCTCACTCATGGGTGTGTGTTTGTGCGTTTGTGTGCGCGCCTCTGCTCTGTAATCAGACCTAATAATTATCATTTAAGCGGGCAGACGCCAAGGGAGCTGTTCCACTGGAAACAAGCTCCGCTCCTGGCAGTCATCCCCACACACACACGCACACACACACACACACACACACACTCATACATACCCTCTCTTTGTACTTTATGGACTGAACCCGCTGCCCTCTGTCTGTGGCGATTATGTAATAACATTTTCGGTCGCCCCCACTCGCCTCCTCTAAGGTGACACACCAGCGTTGTCAGAGCGGATCAGCGTGGCAGACCGACGGGCCTTATCCTCCATTCCTGCTACATTTTCCATTTCCAGTCCTGCTTTCTCAAAACTAGGGATCTTTACACTGATACCAATTATTTTTTCCCCTCCCATTGTACACTTTCCTCTCTGCCCTATGTTTTATATTTAGGCATCATTCCTCTCACTGGAAGCCCCTCACAGCATCTTTCCAGGGACAGCAAATAGACTGACCCATATACCTTTCCCGTACACTTGTGAGCACTGTCTTACGTTAACAATATAGAAAAGAAAATACACGTTTGCAAACACAGGCACGCGCACGCAGGCACACGCACAAACACACTCACACACACAAACAGACACACACACAGTGTTGTAAGTAGGTCGCAATTCAGTGTTGGAAACGTGCAGAGAGACTGCAAGTCCTGATTTATTCCCTCCATTTAACAATAAATGTCATAGTTGCAGAGCTGAGCCATTAATTCAATTAACTCAATAAAAAATTGAGATACCAGCATTGCTACACTCAATCTTTTTTATAAAGTGTATCTCTTAAACCTTTCCATTAAATCTGAATGCTATTTTTTCTTCTTTTTCTTTTTACAAGTCACCTATTGTACATGTCAAAGTATGCTGCAATGAGTTATTGCAAGTATTGCAAATGTCTGTATCTACATACATACATATTTAAAATAAATAATAACACAGGCTCTAGCCTTTCTAATTGCACGCTGCCTATCATCCTCTATGCCATTGCACCAGTTAATCTATTTGTTTGTTTATCAGCCCCTCTGAAATCATATGCAGTTATTTCTACCTTTGTCCTGCTACCCTCCCAAAGCAGGACACACAGTGTGGTCAAGCAGGGTGGTCCTGTGCCCAGAAGAAAATTGAGAATTTATGTTACATCAAATACTGCGGCACTCAACAACACGCCCTGTAAAGAGTGAATTATTCAGTCCCCGCCATGGTTGGCTCGGTTCAGCTCGCCCTTGGCCCTGGCCCGGGACACTTCTGGCGGCAGCCTGTTGTATTTTTAATCACAATCTCTCCCCCAGCTGTGTCCGATGAATGTTTGATGCTAGATCATTCATGTCCGCAACCCAGAACCGCTGGGCAACAAAAGGCCTAAAATATTCACAGCTGGGAGCCTCTGAGTGGGTCTGGTTCACCAGAGGGACCTTTTTCATTCAGCAGCACACCTGACGTGACCCCCGTCCACCAGACAGGGCCACATCAGTGAGGCTGACCAGAGGGGAATCAGTGTGTATGTGTCTGTGTGTCTGTGCGCGCATGTGTGTGTGTACACGTCTACAGGCTTCGGGTCAGCGCCTGTGCCTTTTTTGATCTGTTTGCGTATGAGTGTGTGTGTGTGTGTGTGTGTGCGTGTGTGTGTTTGCGCGCCTCCTGTCATTGTCAATTCAAGTCTGGTCTGTTTATTAGCTGAGAGTGGTGGATGATTCGCTGCCAGCCACAGTCTTGCTGCACATGCATGAACGAGGCAACAACTGTCTTTCTTGTGCAGAGGAGATTTAATCTGCAATCACTATTTTTTTCTTTGTTTTCAAGATTCAAGATTCAAATCTTTATTGTCATATGCACAGTAAAGAAACAGGTTCCCCTGCACAATGAAATTCTTACTTTGCCGCCCTGCATCAGCTGCCACAAGGAAAGAAACATAATGAATGAACGAACGAACAAACGAGCGAACGAACGAATGGATGGATGGATGGATGGATGGATAAATGAATTCTGTGCGATTTAAGAAATATAAGAAAGAAATGTATAGTAATATATTATATAGTATATAGTAATAATAAATGTACTGTATACATAAATATATAGAAATATAGGTAAATATAAGAAATATACACAGAAGGAGGAGAAAATATGCACAACGGAAGATTATGTACAGAAGAAAAACAAATATGTACAGAAATATCTACAGTTTTGCGTCTATGCCGTCTTCCACTGTGAAGGTTCCAACGACAGTTGCAGAAAAAATCGTGCAGGTGTCAAAAACCCATGAAGGCCAATGTAAAGTGTATATGTGTGAGGAATAGTGCAGGAGGGAAAACAAAGAAAACAACGTGAGGATGTGAAAACTATAAATTAAAGTGTCAGTGTAACGGTAATCCAGCACTTATTCTAAGGGGGGCTGAAAAGTCGAGATTCACACAGAAACAAGTGGTTCCCTTTACAATGAACAAAAGAAAAGTTGGATTTTCATAACAACAGGCTGCCATAAAATAGAGAGGGAAGCCAACATGAACAAGGACAGGCAGCAAAAATGTGTTTTTCTGAGTGGGGGTTAAAAGAAAAACCCATTTTGGTGATGAAGATGTCCAGAGACCTGAGAGTGAAGGGAGTGTGTCCTCAGGCCCGTGGGCATCTTCATCACTCAGGCTCTCACCAGGACAGATCAGAGCATGGCAGGAGTGACGAACTGATGCAAGGAGGGAAAGGGGAAGGCGGAAAAAGGGAGAGTTTGGGGGTGAATAAGGAGTGAGGAGGAGTCAGAAAGTGAGGTGTGACCCATCAGACCGCGGTGTAACTTCCGGGAGGGTGTGATTCGTTGTGGATGACATCAGCTGAGCGAGTGTGCGCCCTCTTCTCCCCGGTTACCGACACGCTGTGTGTGTGTGAGTGTGTGTGTGTGTGAGAGTGTGCGCATAAAGAGCCGGGGCCACTCCTATCGGGGCGCTGCCTGTGTGTGCGTGTGTTTGTGTGTGTGCGTGCGTGCGTGCCTGCGTGTGTGTAGCTATACTCCCGCTCCTCTGCAGCGGGGAAAGAAAGGCGGAGGCGTGTAGTCCGGGGCAGCAGACTGAAGGATGGCCACCCTTGTCCAGCCCGCAGAAATGGAGACTTTGGGCGGCAGGACCAGCACCGCCGCCGCTGCCGCCACCACCACCGCGTCCCCGACCTCCACCAACCCGTCCCAGCACTTCGTCGACAGTAAATTCTACCTGCTGGTGGTGATCGGCGAGGTCTTATCGGAAGATCACCTAAAGTGTGCCATTGCGGACATAGAGAGAGGTGAGAGGATGAGGATGGTGGTGTTTGGATGAAGGTGCGGGCCTTCGTGCCGATTGAGGCAGCAGCTGCTGCAGCATCGCGTTTAATGTTGTGCGTCTGCATGGCACAGCTGGATCCCGAACTCCTCAGTGGCGTTGTTGTGTTTGTTATTGTTGTTGTCGATATTGATAAAGCCGCACCCAGCAACGCAACAGCATGCTCGGCACACAGACACACACACACACACACACATGCGCCATCAGGCGAACCCAGAGCTTGTTAGAGCTGCGCGTCTCCGTCCACACACGTGGAGCGCGGGGGTGATGAAGATGAGGGCAGTGATTCAGCAGTAAAACTGAGACAATGCGTTTGGAAACACATGCACACACCCATCGTCGCACACAGCGCCCGGCTGCGTGGTTTAAAGGGCCTTTCGCTCTGTTTTTAGTTTGCGTAAGGCTTATTTAAGGTGGGCCAGGCTTTTGTTCCGAAGGGGATGAAGGATCTCCTGGCCTTAGAGAGATGGAGAGAGAGAAAGAGATGGAAGAAGAGAATAGTATATAGAATAGTATCTCCCGCTATTTCTGTCGTGAGGGACAAGTGTTACCCAGCCCATCGGTCCGTTTGCATCAGTGGCTCTTTAACAGAACCGCTCTTCCTCCTTTCTGGTCGGCATCATCCTCTTTATCATCACCGTCCTCAAAGCCCACACCAGCCCGCATCCAGCGCTCTCATCCCACACCGGCTAGTGGGCGTGGCTCTGTCCGCACTGCGGTCCCTACGGAAAGCCGTGAGGGCCCAGATTCATTCCGCGCAGGGGCGTTTGGCGACAGCTCCGACCTGCCCTGGAGGCCCTGAACGCATCGTCACTGCTCAGTTAATAGGGCAAGATATATCAACCCAGTCAGGAATATATAGGAGACATAAAAATGATAGTATGTGTAACAGTGAATACGACTGCAATGCTACTTGGAATTTTACTTAACACATTCAATCGTGATCTATCTTTGCAGTTTTGTGAGTGTAACTTAGATAATTTAATAGTACACTCTCCTGAAAAGGAACATCAGCACTGAAATAGATCGGTGTGACTGCTACACCTCAACTGCTCGTTGCTTTAACACAGAGGATGCTCGGACGTTAAGACTTTAACAAGCTCCTCCAGCGGGATTCTCTGCAATGCTCTTAAACTATTAATAGTTGCATAAACAGTTTTGGAAAAGATCAATTGCTCTGTGTCGCAGAGGAGGGAAGTAAATGGGTGGAAGTGCTGGTCCATGTTTGTTTACATTGTGCCTGAAACAAGATGCATCCCTGAAAGATGTTTCTGTCTTAGGACAAGAATCTCTTTTCACCTTTTTTTGAGTATAATTCTAAAAGTAACAACTTGCAGTTGTACCTTTCTGTGTAAATTCAATTGGAAACCAGTTTTATCTCTGCTTCACTGTTCCTTTTCCCAATCAGACCATTAGTCACTTGCCTTCATTTGCTGACGGTGTTGATGCCACACCCTGCATTCACAGACACAACAAAGAAAAGCTCATTGTGACAGAATTATGCCCAAACCAGGAGCAAACTATGGCTATTTAAGGTGGATCGGTCAGCCACTCACTGTAAATTACATTTTCTATTTTCCACTCTGCTCCATCTGAGTGTGACATCATCACCGTTACCCCTGCAAGTCTAAATCAATTCTAAAAGGATGAGCTGATGATTTTGGGTGAGTCAGCGTAACCGAGGTTTGCAGAGTGATTTGCTCATAGTCAAAAGCAGGCAAGGCCCAGCAGATACAACCAAGAACAGATTAAAGTCTCTGGTGCCAGAAATGAAAACACTCAAGTAAAAAATAGAATGACAATGTGTGTGTGTTAGGGAGAGAGATAAAGAGGGAGGGAGGTAGAGGGTGGGGCAGGTGGGGCAGAGGGCAGCACAGGCGTTCCCGCATTGGGCGAAGTTTGGACTTGTTTCCAGCTTTAAGATGAGATGTCTGCTGACTCATTAGTGGCAACAAATAGCCAGTCTAATGGTCTTTGTTTCTCTTTTCTCAGGAATACGTTCATGGGACACAAACCTCATCGACTGCAACCTGGACCAGGAGCTCAAATTGTTTGTCTCCAGACACTCGGCTCGATTTTCTGCTGACGTCAAAGGTAAAAGAGGAAAAGAAAAGTGAAACACTCTCCATAATGCTTTTGCTTCATCTAATATTGCGATGCCGTGTTTGGCAGCTGCTCTACGGTGATTGCAGGGGCTGTGCTGCCACAACCCCGAATATGTCGTCTCTGCCTGTGCGGCAGCATTGTTTGCAAGTTGCAAGCCTTACTGAGCAAAAATGGGATGGGTGTGGACTGGGTGGACATGTGGCTGGTCAGTGGGTACTTTGGCCTTGAGCTCTGCAGCAGTTTTAGTAATGCCTCTGCTTGGCGCTGCTCCACATTGTCTCTAAACAGACAGGCTTCATTTTAGGCTGGCGGTTCCATTGACCGACCCAGAAACCAACTGGCTCCATGGTCTTATTGAGATAATGGCACCGTATGTAGAGTGCTTTTCAGAATTTGGCCGCAAAAATGGCATACAGCAGCGGTGATGTATTTGCTCCGTATCATCTTCCATTTTCTTCCTGTGGTTACCGTGCAACCTAGTTATAGATGCGCAGTTGGTTGGGGGGTAATTAGCACCGTGGAATCCCTGGTGGCTCATCTGGGTCTGTGAGAAATAATGAAGTGAGGGGAACAGAGAGGGTTGTTGTAAGAGGAGAGTAAGAATAGGGGAGGATTGATGGAGGGAAAACGAGGGAGAGACTGAGAAGGGGTGGGGGACAAAGGCAGGGGAGCAACTGAGTCGTAGTTACAGGTGCACAGCGAGAAATGTTGCACAAATCAACGCAATCAAATGATTTATTAAAGTCATGCAGATTACAGACTAAGCTGTTGTCGTTGCAATACCTGGACTCACTAACTCGCAAGCTGTGGTATTTGGCTTTATCCCCTGTGAGGATGTATTTGAAAAATGACAGTAATACAGTGAAAGTGCTCTCCCATCTTGGATTTGATTGCCCACCTGCGTCAGCCGCCATGGTGATTTGGTTAGGAGTAGTCAGTTTTACATCTAGTGTTTATCTTACGCAGGCCATGGTCCTATTAAATTACGTCAAACTTGGAGGCACAGGTCTGTCTGAAGAAAATGGGAGTCTGCAGGTGGCCATGGGCGGGAGAGGAGGAGAGCAATTACCCGGCAGCATGATGGACGGCCGGCTATCTATTACACCGTGATGGGGCACTTCTGCGGACTGAGGAGGCCCACACCCTACTGAGAGGCAGGCGAGGAAAGGACAGGAGGAGGGGAAAGAGGACCACATAAAGCTATTGGGCGTCCTGGGGATGGGTATTGGGTACATCACCTTTTCGATTGATTTCACCACACCCTGCCTGCACTGCACAAAGCACTGAGGTCTAACAAGCCGCTGGAGGATTATACAATCCTCTCCAAAGCCACAAATCTAATGAGGCCCCTCCCTCACAAAGTCACTGAGAAAATACAACAGCATGTGATCAATAGTAATCGAGTATGGTTACTTTTTGAGATGTCAAAACTGGGGCAATGGACGTACTCGAACATGGCAGAGGCTGCACTTGAAGCGATTCTGGATGCGTTTTGCGTTATGACACAAGAAATCATAGCACTTGGTGATGCACAGGATGGATTCGGCCATCGTCCTCGTGGCTGTACTCATGCAGAAACTGTCAAGTAATCAGCTGCAAACATTTTGACAAAGGCAGCATTTCAGGCAGATAACGGGTACTCCAGCTGTAAACCGGGAGAATTATTGATTTTTATGCTTAAATCAAGTCGCTGCCTCCCTATAAAAAGAAACGGGGGAGAAATGGGTGCAGACAGAGATGATTGTATCTCGGTTAGTGGCACTTTGCCAGGGAAATTCTATGAGTATTGGCACTGTAAATCATTTGCAATCATTTCGTTTACATAGCTACAGCTGTTTTGCAGCTCCAGTGATGACGGTAACTGTTCAACTGTGTCTTTCCTATTGAAATCCCCTCAAGTCATAGAGGAAATTCCACAACAATGGCAAACATAGCCTCATTAATTAAACCACCACAACAGCTCTAGCGTTATTTTTCCTCTGACCTGACAAGATGAGGATTTAAATTCCTCTAAGGAGTGTTTGAAATTACATAAATGTTTTCTTAAGAATTAAACAGATGATGACAAAATGTTCTTTGGTTTGAAATAGAACATGCATTCATGATCAATACTTGATGATATTGTTGATGTTGCCATTGTTGATATTGTCATCTGGAGCATCACAGATTCACGAGAGCACATGATACTCAGCAGAGGCCTACTTTTGTTCACGCTTTGTTCTGAGCAGCGGATAAATCCCTGACAGGGAACAGGGAGAGTGGGAGGCGCATTGCAGAGAATCCCGCCCGAGGAGCTGAACGATCACTCTTAACGTCCCAGCATCCTCTGTATTAATGCACCGAGCAGGCGGAGTTTAGCAGTCACACTGATCTATTTCGGTGCTGATATTCCTGTATTTCAGGAGTGTGTGGGGATACACCAGGCCACACTCAGCCAGACACAGACACGTGACAGCACTCAGACTCCCACTGAGACAGTCCTTCACTTGGGGGTGTGCAGGGAGATGAACCTTTGTATGAGTGGAGATTATTGTCACGGTCAATCGAGCTCCACTGCACATTCTGTCATTTTGATGGGTCTGAGCCCAGATAGACACACTAATTTGCTGTGGTGGGTCACCAGCTGTGCTGCTAGGTCACAAGATCACCTTTGTTTTCAAGACCAGAGAGAAGGAAAGCACAAGGATACAATCGACACAAAGGGACCAAGACAGAGACAAGGTGCTTTTAGCGACCCAAAGAATTGCCTGCGCGGCAGGAAGACCGATAACTCTTCACTATTGATTGTTCTCTGATTTCACAGACCAGTGGCGACTGTTTCCTCAGTCACTCGTTCTCGTCTCGGTCATCACTTTTAGGTTGCTGTCTCTACAGAACACACAAGAGTGTGTAGTGTCAGCTAGGATTCTGATGATGCAGTAGTCACACAGGGCGACAATGGGTTGCTATTGCCTAGCCTGAGTGTTTCTCCTCTGTCAGTTCAAATGCTAGAATCTCTGTCACAGATTCAGTAGTGGAAAAATAAATTAGTTATTCACAGTGCTCTGATATGGTATTGAAATAACGCTGCTTTAGTGCTTTTACTGATCATTGTGACATGATGCAAATACATAATTATTAGTGATATAGTGCCCATGTAATGTTGCCAGTATTCATATTTACATCCCCTCCTCAGACAGCGGAGTCTGGATCTCACCAGGCTTTTTCACATGGATACTTGCCATGTTGCGTACCTCCAGGCAACAAATCTAATACTGTACGATATTCGCTGTGATGTGAATAACAAGTACAGAGGTTATTATGCCTTCGCTAAGTTGCCCTGCTTATTAAAGCCTGTGAGTGATATTGGAGTCTCCTCCTTGTCAGTGGATGAAAGGCGTCTCCTGTGTGCAGCCTTGTGGAAGGAAGCACCAAGGTTACTGGCTGTGCACGCCATGATGAGAGTCTGCCTCATGGCACATGAAATATGTATAAAAACGACATCCCGGCCACAATATCACCTCCCCCCACCGAGCAAACTCGCCATCTCATTCTTTGACTTGAGATTTCAAAGGGCCCCAACACTTCGTTGACCTCCGAACCTCAGGGGGAACATTGTCATTGTGTCCTCAATATGACAGGCTTACTGCAGCAGTTGCTTTTTGGGTAACGGGGGAAATAAACATTTCAGTTTCTTATTGCCTTAAGAGTGACTTATCCTCTGAAACAGAAAAATACAGGTTTTGTTGATTTGTCGTAGCAATATGGAGTGGAGAAAAGGTATTGCCATGGTTGATATGAATTCCATTGGTATATTCAACCGCTCACAGGCGTTTCTTGTCAATAGACATATTTGTTGTTACTTTAGTTTTAAATTTCAAGCATGTTATTGAGCCATATTATGGGGTTGAGCATGGTTTAACATACACCTCCAACAAACTGAAATTGACCATATCAATGATTAAGAGCTTCACCTTGCAGATAATATGAAGTTAAACATTTAATGACAATTTGTAACAGTGAAGGAATATTTCTATTTTGTCCCCAGGCCAAAGAATTCTGCACCACAAAAGCAATGTGCTGGAGACAGTGGTGCTGATCAACCCTTCAGATGAGGCAGTCAGCACTGAGGTAAAACAAACACACACTAAGCTGCTCTCCCTCATTAAGTCATTTTCTTTCAGATTGAATGCAGGCTACAAAAGGGTGTTTGTCATTTGAATTAGATGGAATTTAAAACTGGGTATTGCATATGTTTTAGTGGATTGAATATAAGGAAGAGAAGAGAGTGTGTCTGGAGACATGGTTTTATTTGTTTTGCCCTGGTAGTGACTTCTAGCCCCATCTGAAGTCAGTACATCAATCACAATGTGGTGATTGATTTGAGCTCCAGCCCAGAATAGCCGGGCTGCTATGGAAAGCAAAAAGGCGAGGACAAGACTTGGTGGACCAGGGAGATGATAAGAAACAGAGAGACAAGTGGAAATCTAGCAAAGTGGGCTGTAAGAGTCAACTCAGCTAATCGCAAATGGCCTGAACCAAAATGGGGAGAGATGATATTAAGAGCTGGTGACTGCAGCAGTGAGATTTTTGCTTGATGAACAATAACAGTAATGTTGATGTTAACAACACTAATAACAACAACAACAACGTCAGCAATGGTAATGATTTGTTATTTGTTCATTTCCAGGCCCGTCTGATGATCTCAGACACTGCTCGGCACAAGCTCCTGGTTCTGTCGGGACAATGCACTGAAAACACTGGGGAACTGATTCTCCAGTCTGGATCATTCTCGTTCTTCAACTTTATGGACATTTTCACTGACCAGGAGGTGAGCTGACCCAGTGCAGACCCCTCTTAAAGAAGTAGTCAGTACATTAGGTTCAACACACAGATTCTAACACTTCATCAATTCATGTTTGCTTCTACATCGTGCATGGTTCAGAATTTTTCTCTAATGTGAAATACATAATACAGCGTATAACAATACATTGCATGTAAGCATCACCAGAATTTGTAATGAAAATGGTACCTACATATTTTTTCTCATCCCAGATCGGTGAATTGTTAAGCACCATTCACCCAGCAAACAAGGCCAACATAACTTTATCTTGTCCTGAGCAAGGTGACTGGAAGAACTCAAACTTGGACAAGCACAATCTGCAGGACTTCATCAATATGAAACTGAACTCTGCTCTCATACTACCAGAGATGGAGGGACTATCAGAATTTACAGAATATTTGTCAGAATCCGTAGAAATTCCATCTCCTTTTGACATCCTAGAACCGCCGACATCAGGGGGATTCCTTAAACTGTCCAAGCCATGCTGCTACATTTTCCCCGGGGGTCACGGAGACTCTGCTCTCTTTGCTGTTAATGGGTTCAATATGCTTATTAATGGTGGATCAGATCGAAAGTCGTGTTTCTGGAAGCTGGTGAGACATCTTGACAGAGTGGACTCCATTCTCCTTACACACATAGGTGATGACAACCTGCCTGGCATTAATAGCATGCTGCAGAGGAAGAGTGCAGAGCTTGAAGAAGAGCAGTCACAGGGATCTACAGCTAACAGTGACTGGGTGAAGAACATGATCTCACCAGACATTGGTGTCGTGTTTGTTAACCTGCCTGAAAACCTTGGAAGCCCTGAACCAAATTACAGAGTTCGAAAGAACATTGAGGAGGCAGCATTTACACAACAATTTCTCAACAAGCTAAATTTGAGGATAGAATCTTTACAAAGACCTGTTGGGAACGCCATAGACCCAATAATACTCTTTCAGAAAATGGGTGTGGGCAAGCTTGAGATGTATGTGTTGAACCCCTCAAAGAACAGTAAGGAGTTACAGCACTTTATGAAGCAGTGGACAGGCAGTGAAAAAGACAGCACTTCTATTTTGCTTCCAAATGGAAAAGAATCTGAATTCCCTGTCTCATACTTGACGTCTATCTCCTCGCTGATTGTGTGGCACCCTGCAAATCCCTCAGACAAGGTGGTTCGAGTGTTGTTTCCTGGAAATACCACTCAGCAAAATATCTTTGAGGGTTTAGAGAAGTTGAAGCATTTAGACTTTTTGAAGCAACCGGTGGTAACTCAGAAGGAATTGTCTGCAAATATGCCATCAACTCCTACAATGAAGCAAACAAAGATGAAACACAGAGCAGACAGCAAAGAGAGCCTCAAGTCAACTCCCAAGGCGTCACCCAGCAAAGCTCTCAGGAAGGAGTCAAAGGAGGAAACCCCTGAAAAAGCAAAAACAGAGGCAGAATCCTCACAAGAAAAAACACACAAGGTATTGAAGAAGGAGAAAGTCCCCTTGAAGAAGGACAAGGTAAAGGTGCCTGAGAAAGAATCAAGACCAAGACTAGAGCAAACATCCCAAATGGACACAACAGAGAAAAAGAAATCAGAAATCAAACCTAAGATTGACAAAGAAAAAATAAAGCCAGAGTCTAAAAAGTCTGTGGAGAAGAAGAATGAAGTTAAAAAAGAAACAAAGAAAGACGAACTGCTGAAGAAGGAAAGTAAAAAGGATGACAAAGTGAAGAAAGAGGATGTAAGGAAAGATATCAGAAAGGAGGTAAAGAGAGATTCCCCTCTGAAAGAGAAGAAGGAAGAAAAGAAAGAAATTAAGAAGGATGTGAAAAGGCCTTTAAAGGAAACAAAAAAGATTGGGGACGAGAAGAAGCTTGCACCAAAACCAAAACCCCTTAGAAAAGATGATGCCTCAAAAGCAAGTCCTTCAAAGTTGAAAGGGAAGCCAAAGGTGACGAAGAAAGACACAAAGGTGGTGGACGCAAATCCTGCAGCTGCAGTAGCTGCAGTGGCAGATATTCTAGAGGCAGAGAGGTCCCTGATGTCCTCCCCAGAAGACCTCACAAGAGATTTCGAGGAGCTCAAGACTGAAGAGCAAGTGGAGGACGATGCAACAGTGCAGCAGAGCACAGTGCAGGAAGCTGTGCTGATCCACCGTGAAGAAATGTTTCCCAAAGAGTCACCTGAAGCAGCAGAATCTGTGGATGAGGGTATAACCACAACGGAGGCAGATGGAGACACTGGAGAGACACCTGAGGAGCGAGTTGAAGGTCTCCAAGGAAAAGTCAATGGAATGGAGAAGTTTGGAGACGAGGGTACAGTGATGGAGGAGGCATCAGAGGGAGGAGATTACGAAGAGAAAGCAGAGTTAGAAGAGGTCTATGAGCCGGAGATGAAGGAATCTGACAAGCGGGTCAAAACTGAAGAGGAAGATTTGCAAGAACAACATGACAAAGTCAGAGAATTGGATAAACTCAACTTGTCGCCAGCCGCGTCGTCCAAAGTGTCCTCGCCCATCTCTCCTGCTGCATCCATCCATGACGAAATGCTTCCAGGCCGGTATGAAAGTGAGACTGTCTCAGATGACGAGAACCGAGATGAGGCCCCTGAGGACTACACGATGAACTCTGGTCAAACTCATTCATCCATTGAGATCTCCAGCGTGCCTACACCAATGGATGAGATGTTGACTCCCAGGGACATTATGAGTGACGAAATCACCAACGATCAGACTGACTCGCCTCCCCAAGACCTTGGCAAGTATGGGCTTTTAGCGTCTGCAGACTTTGACAGGAACAAACTCTCTCCACTTCAAGGCCTTACACAAGAGGATCATTCACATAGCAGTGCCACAGATGGACATGATTACAACCACTCAGCGTCTACAATATCTCCACCATCATTACTTGAAGAAGATAAAGACTTCCCCATGGGAAGGGGAGATGAGGGTCCCGAACCAACCTCAGTATCTTACGAAAAACGTGCCATTGACCTCATCCAAGTGAGCGCCACCACCACAGCCATGCCCCTAATACGCTCTCCCTCAGTGGAATGCAAAGAGAAACTCGATTCTTTATCACCATTCATACCGCCAGTAGAACTTTCCACAATTCTAGCAGGCCGCACCACAGGAGTAGCTGAATCATCTATCAGCCCAGACGACAAAACGTTGGAAGGAGGTCATTCTCCTCACTCCTCTGGCCACACACCTTACTATCAATCTCCAGTTGATGAAAAAGTAGGTCTAACACCTGTAACAGGGGCACCAGGCCCACTCATTGTTGAGGTCATTAGTGATAAAGAGGACTCCACTAGGGTTACGCCAGAGCCTGAGCATGAGAGCCCCACCCCTGAGGAGAAAGTTATGTCTCCCTCAAAACCCTCACATACAATTAGTAGCGTTTCCCCAGTAAAGGGGGACGAAAAGTCTTCCAGTGATCCGGAGCGTAACAACGTTGCAGAGATCAGCCGTTCTGTGTTGTCCTCACCACCAGTTACCAAACACGAATCTGAGTCAAGTCACTTCACTGCATTTAAGGAGGACAGCAAAATGTCAATTTCAGAGGGCACAACATCAGACAAGTCAGGAACCCCCTTGGAGGAAGCAGTAGCTGAAGACACATTTTCACATTTAGCTTCAGCTTCCACTGCATCCCTGGCCACCAGCTCACTCCCAGAACCCACCACGGACTCCCCATCACTTCACGCCGAGGTGGGCTCTCCTCACTCTACAGAGGTCGATGACTCCTTGTCAGTGTCTGTGGTTCAGACCCCGACCACTTTCCACGAGACAGAAGCATCTCCTTCAAAGGAAGACAGCCCAAGACCCATGTCCATCTCCCCTGATACCTCACCAAAGACTAAAATGAGAGCACATCCGCAGGACTCAAAATCCCCTGAACACTCAACCATGTCAATAGAGTTTGGCCAGGAGTCACCTGACCATTCCTTAGCGCTAGACTTTAGCAAGCAATCTCCAGAGCACCCATCTGGAGGAGGCAGCTCACGTGCCACAGAGAATGGTCCAACGGAGGTGGACTACAGCCCATCTGATGGAAATTCAAAGTCGGTAGGAGAGGACAATTCAATGGAGAAGCCTGTGCTTTTTGGACGCAATGAATCAGTCAGCGCATCCCCATCAGACGCCTCACAGTCTACTCCTTCTTGCCAAACGCCTTGCCAAATGGCTGCGATCTCTCCCGGCTCAGCACTGACAGAAAGTTCTCCTGTCACCCTCAGGGCTGCCTCACCCACTCACTCACCGCTTAGTCTCTCCACTGCTTCATCTCCAGTGACTGGAGCTGCCCAAGCTAAAGACCCAGTCTATCACGAGGCAAGCACAGAATCGAGAGTCTTTGAAAAGCAGGAAGATAGCAAATCACCCTCTCCTCCTCAGGCTTTCTCTCCATCAGCTTCCCTTTTCTATTCCAAGGAAGATGTCATTTCACCGGCAAAGGAGACAGTGTCTTACAAAAGTGAGGATTCTCCACCCCAGGCAAAATCCCCAATGAGCCCAAAAGTTCCATCCCCATTGTACCAACCTCTCTCCTCTGAGAAAAAATTTGAGAGTGAGTCAAAGGATCCAGAACCAGCAAGGAGGAGTTCCTCTCCTCCATCCAGGGCAGATGTAGACCTTTGTCTTGTCACCTCATGTGAGTATCGTCACCCCAAGACCGAACTATCTCCATCTTTCATCAATCCCAACCCGATAGAATATTTCATCAATGAGGAGAATGCAGCGAATGAGGAGAAACCTCTGGCTAAATCAGGGGGAGGACCACCACCACCAGGTGAAAAGCTATCTACTAAGCAGTGTGAGGAGACCCCTCCCACATCCATCAGTGAATCTGCCCCTTCCCAAACAGACTCTGATGTTCCACCTGGGACAGAAGAGTGTCCTTCCATTACTGCTGATGCCAATATCGACTCTGAGGATGATTCTGAAACACTTCCCACTGATAGAACCATCACTTACAGGCATGCCGATCCTCCCCCCATGGCACTCAGGGACTCTGCTCCATCCCCAGGACACCATGATGTCTGCATGGTGGACCCAGAAGCCCTAAAGGCTGAAGAAAACCTCCAGAATGCTAATACAGATGGTGGTGAAAAGCCTAAGAAGAAGAAGCTGACAAAAAAGGCATCCTCACCAGCCAGGAAGGGAACACTGGCAAAGGTTAAGGATTCAAAAACTGCCTCCCCAAAGAAGAGTGTGGGAGAAGGGAAAGATGCAAAAAATGCAACTAACACCTCTGCATCCAGGAGTGTAAAAGCTCCCTTATCAGGTATGAGATCATCAATAGTAGCTTTACTGTTTGTGAACTGCTTGATTATTTTTCAGCATAAACCCTGATAGATATGCACTTTCTGCTGATCTCAGGTACCAGCAGTGGAAAGGTGTCAGGTGGCACCACTGTCCCCAGCTGTCCTCCCATGTACATGGATTTGGTGTACATACCTAATCACTGCAGTGCCAAGACTGTGGATGCCGAGTTCTTCAAGCGGGTTCGGTCCTCATATTATGTGGTGAGCGGCAATGACCAGACAGCTCAGGAGCCCAGCAAAGCTGTGCTAGATGCCCTGCTGGAGGGAAAGTCTGAGTGGGGAAACAACATGCAGGTGAGATCCTTCACTTTTTGAGATAAAGTCTGATGTCTGTTTAACCTGTTCACAAACTATCCCTGTAAACAGGCAAAGTATTTGCTGCAACGAGGCATGATTTTTGACATGATTTAACTAGAAAAAATCAAGGCAATGTAGCCATTAAAGTAGCCATTCATTGTAATTGTCATAGACCCAGTATTTTTTTCATTTCACAGCATGATGGGAATTAAAACAACTACATACTCTCTACTAACGACACACAGATTGAGAATAATGAAGAGGGAATAACAACAATAAATCTGGTTTGTTGAGCCATTAGTCGTTAGTTTGACAATTGTGAGATCTCCAAGGGGAAAGAAATTTAAAGGTATTTTGGGGGGAAAAGATGCCACTTTGAAATAATCTGAATTGTGGAAAATTCCTCTGTCTGTATTTCAGGTGACTCTTATTCCAACCCATGACACTGACGTGATGCGAGAGTGGTACCAAGAAACCCATGACAAGCAACAGGAACTGAACATCATGGTCCTAGCCAGCAGCAGCACTGTAGTTATGCAGGATGAGTCTTTCCCAGCCTGCAAGATAGAATTGTAGGCCTGTTCAGCAGAGATCAGCTGACCATGTGATTAGGAGCGGGATGATCATGTTTGAAAGATACCAAATCCATGTAGCATAACATTTTAGCAGGCACGTATACCCTTATATGCTGATGTGTCCTAACTCGGAAAAATTTCCTGTGCACTTACACTAATAAATTCTTAGGGCCCCCAGCAACTAAATAACAGCACTGGCCTTAAGCCCCCTAAACACTGTGCGATTGTTTTGCAATCGTAAACCTTTGGTGTGTGTCAAACTATGTGACACAGACTCATTCAGCTTTGGTGCGACGGCAGGTTTGATGTGTTCAGACCGTGTGACAACACCACAGGTCTCCTCAACGCTGTATCTGTTTACGTTTAATGCTAGTGTCGCGTTTAGCTACACATCCATCATGCCGCATTTGTTTTGATTAGCAAATATACGTGCACCAGAGGAGCAGTTACCCCATGACATGTCACTCTAAAATATCTGACACTGCTAGGTATTCGTCATACACTATCTCTGGTTTTACAATTGTAGTAACGACCATCTGTCACCCTGTCTCACAACGCTACTTATGACGGCTGATTTAGAGGCAGGATTTCTGCCACGACTGGTGATCTTTCGTCAGCGAAAGCCAAAATTGCGCAGTGTATACAGGGCATTCGAGGGACAACTTCGCAGCATGTTCGGACTTCTTTTCGTTAATTGATTGGAACAGAAAGTCCACAGGGAAAAACCAAAAGTACCAGTAAAGCTATGTCTGTCAGTTGTACTCTAGCCTCGCCTAAAGCTTATTAATCCCTGATATGTCCTCAGGTGAGTGAACAGTTCATCCCCTGGGCTTCACATTACATTCATTTATCAGTGCCATTACACTAAACACATAACGGATACTTTACATGCTAATTATTCACAATGCCAAAGGGATAAGATCATCACGTTTTCTTTTCTGTTGTTGCCTTAGAGAGTGAAAATGAATGTATAGTAACCGCAGGGATGGGCAGAGAAGGAGAGCTCCTAGACTAGAGACAAGATTGACTCTGACAATGCTTCATGAGAATATACTGGTTAAGCTCAGTAGTGGTTTTGGTCATATTAATATAAGCATAATGACATCCTCATAGGCATCACCTCCATAAATATTACAATTTCCAGATGGGTGGTATTTTTTGTAAATTTGTATGAATGTTGGAGGTTCTTTTAAACTATCATTCTGTTCCGGTGAGGTATGAATAATAATTTGATTCATGTTAACTTAACTTCTGTGCTGGTCTGGAATGCCCGTTACGCCGTGCACCTCTAGAAGTGCTCTGGCATGCCTTCATCAAATTTGTACAATCTCGTACTTTTTCCTTGCTTTGAGAGCGCTGCCTCAGTTAGTGTCTGATCAATTTGTAGATTTTGAGGGAATGTTTGAGCTTACATATTGTACAAGATTGCTATGTCATTGTGGAGCTGTGAGTCAGGTAGATTTTCCTCATTGTAGAGCTGGTGAAGCAGGTTTTCTTAAGCACTGTATCATAATTATAAATAGCTTTTTGTCTGGTTGAATGAATGATTTTTTTGTGCATGACTTGTGTGATATTATTAGGGGTTATTCTTTTTTCTAATACATTAATGGGGGATTCGCTCAGACTTGTTTTACAAGAACATGAAACGGGACTACAGAGAAAATATGGAGGATTCATATGATACCTGAAAGTTGAGCCTTGGCAGTGTAAAAACTCCAAAAGCTCCCCTTGGACTATCTCAATAGTGCATTGCAGATGTAGTATAGCACAGCTCTTCAAGTTTGAGTGAGGATTAAGTCAGGGATCCTGAAGCATTTGAAGTGACGTTTCTGCTCAAAAGAAACAGCTTCCCTCCTGCTCTCCGAGAGGGAAGAGTGACTGACCTTTGTGTTTTTGATGAAAATCAAACAAAACTAGACACTTTAGATGCAAACACGATGCATACTCAGCCGCTAACAGCACATGTCAAACACAGCTCAACTAAGACAAGACAGACTCATCATGACACATTTTACTACATACTGTATTCTACAGTACCTACTCTGGTTTGAGGCTGTGTAACCATGGTTACACAGCCAAGGTGACCATGTGTTACCATGGTTACACAGCCAACTGACTTAACTTACAAGATATGTGTTCACAACTCTGGTAGACTAGCAATGCTGCTGGACAACCTGAAACAGACATCACCACCGAACAGTCAACCATGATCAACAACAAACCCTACAAACTCAGATGTGATGTCTCTTGTCCTTTCTCTCTACTGGTCTCTCTTATCAATCCCTTCACCCCCCTCTCTCCATCACTACCCTTATTACCTGGTCTTTGTCCCAGGAGATCTTTAATATTGTTTGTCTGCAGCTGTGTGCTCTATTTGTCTTGTGACCTTGCATCTGTTCCTCCCTCCCCCCAACCTCATATCTAACCTCTAGCAGTTAGTTTCAAGTGGAAGTGTTCCTTAGTGCTTTCTAATGTTTGTGTGCAATATCTCCTCTAAACCCATATGGTAAATCTGATGTAAAAGGGAACTACTACTAAAGAATGAACATCCAAACACAACCACAATAAAAAAAACTGTTGTGAAAATGAAGGACCCCTGCTAATTGTCTCTGTGTTTCTTTGTTAAAGAGTCAGCATGTCTGCAAATTCTTATTGTGATAGAATCTTTCCAGTATCATTCATGACCTTTATTAATTCAAAAACCTTTATAGGGTGATCAAAATCATTGTGTTTTTTTTCCATAGAAGTGGATCAGTGGGTGGGCTGATGTGTGTCCACACCCACAATGTAGAGTTACAGAGAAAAAAATTAAAGTTGTAGATGTACAGTTTCAGTGTCAGTCCAAGGGACAACTAATTATGCGGGAAACAAATGCAGCATTTCCATCGTGATTCAGGGCATCTCTAATGACATATCATGAGAGAGACAAATTTAATTGTGAGTGAATTTGTTGTACATTACGTTGTGCACAGGAGCGGCACAATTTTGTTTTATACAAAACTGCTCATGTATGCCCGTTGGCAGGAGCCTTGCTCTGCTGCACCAAACAACATCTAACATTCAAAAATATGAATCTGAATCACAGTTACTTAACTTGAGAGGGAAAAAATACTTAAGAGTCCAGCCAAATCTTAAAAGGACCATTGGTTCCACCTAAACTGTATTTAGGGAATGATGCTAAACACTGATCTATCATGCAAACAAACACAACTAATAACACAGCTTGCTTTTTTTAGTCAGTTTGTAAATTTAATGCATATGAGGAAAGCATACACGTGGTTTGGTATTTCTGGTTGATGCAAATGTGACATGTCATCCAAATAGTTGGGTGATGCACTATTGTTACCTGTAACCGTCACTTAAAAAGCTAATTTTACATCAACCAGATCTGCAACTAAGTGTGAAATATGTGCTGAAATTTGTGCAACAGAGTGGCAGTAATCATTCATGGTGCCTGTTTTTTTAGTCCTGAAGCTCTCTCATTGGGATCATTGCATTATGACAACAGGGCACCCAACACACTCTCCAAATCAAAAGGGAGGTAAACAGTGAGATAACTCAAAGAAATTATTGGAGCCATTGACCCGCAGCAGAATCAAACTGTTTGTCCAAGGAAATTAATGTATTTGGAACATGAGATTGTCTGCAAGTTACTAAGCTATGTCATCTGCTTTACTGCTGAGTCTGAAAGGACAGTGAGCTATGCTCGGGAAGGTGCTTATATTATAAAGAGGGAGATGCTGGGGTAGAGAGTGAGAGAGAATTCAAATACACCTTGTGGGATTGCCATTAATTATCTAAGCCCAGTGTGTGTGAATGCCTGATGAGGCCGTCTGAGCTGGATGGATTGAATGTGTTGTTTCTATGGCAACACTTGGGCGCCGCCCTTTTACAACCCTACTCTCTAGGTCTGCGCTCCCTTTGTGTTTGTGCGAATAGTCACTGTTACACATGTCATTACCCTTTGATGATTGAATCATTTTCATTCTGTCAGTGCTTGTGATGCAGATGTAAACATTGTTAAATATAGCACTGAATGCAAAAACCATGGGAAAATTAACAAAAGATTGGTATTGACATTGTGAGAAGTGTTTGATAATACAACAAAAGGGCTTGTCCAACACATATAGTGTTTATGTTATGATACCAAACATAAACTGTGCATATTCTACAACATAAGTTAACATACAAATCCGAATGCCACATGACTTTAAATCATTGACGCCCTGATATTGTAGTGGGGCAAACCCACAACACCCGACAGTAATAGGCGTTTCCTCTGTCGCTGCTTTAATGTTAAAACTGACTTATTGCCAGACCGGAGCGAAATAATCTGTAGTTACTTCAACAAGATGGAACTATCACTATGAACAGATCAGTTTGTTCCCATTCACATCGGGGATCACAACCATCATATGGAAACGCCCTCCCGTCAGCGTGGCAAAAATCTGGTGCAACACCGTCATCTATCAGCTACCTTAGGTACTGCAATGTTTGATCGAGTAACATTTGATCCCTCGATGTCTCCGTTTGTAGCGACTCGGTATATCAATATATTATGAACGCATTTACAGAGTACCTCGTCGCGAAAAAAAGTAATAAAATGATCTCCCACCGCGTACAACGCTACCATATTGGGTTGTACCAACTTAGAAATTGTGTATAAGAAATGTTCAAATAAATAAACAATGCCTCTTATTATATTATCTACCCCACATTACCATATTTCTATTTAATCCGAATTAAATTTACACATTTGTCACGAATCCAGCCCAAATATGAAGTTGGACAGCGTCAATACTGCTCTCGGTGACATCCCTCTTTACTCCGTTGTAATGGTATTATCCAAAGCAAAGATGGCGCTGGGGAGACTGTTGTGGTGCCGGCGGTCGTTACTGAATGACGCCGGTTGCAAAGTTATCTGTGCGACGCTGTTGCCGGGGTGGATGCACAGGTGCCTTGGAGGTAAGACTGACATGTCAGCGGGTTATCGGACCGTGCCGGTAAGTGCAGAGGCAGCCTGGGTGCAACATGATGAGAAGGCTGTCAGCGGCCCACGCGTGTGGGACTCACCAGTGTTTTGATTTGCCAAAAGTGACTGGAAAACCTCTCCCCTCTCCGATCGGAATATGAAGATCTAACTTCCACAGGTCAAAAGGCTGACGAAAAAAAGTAGAAATTCTAGCATGTTTTTGTGTCGTATAACTGGTGCAATTGTCCTCTGTCGGCTGCTTCCCTCAGGGGTCGCCACCGTAGATCATCCTTCTCCACCTACCTCTATCCTCAGAATCATTAAGTGAAACATCAGCTAAACTCACGCCGTCTTGCAATACATCCATGACTGTCCTCTGTCATCTGCCAAATTTCCTTCTACCTGGGGGCTCCATCTTGACCACCCTCATGATAGTAATAGTTGTCTTGGTCACATGCTCAGTGGAAGTGCAGGGAACTGCGTATTTTCTCTCCAATGTGTCCACCATCTGTCTTCTGCACCTGACCAAACCCTCTCAATCTTGCCTCTCTGACCTTACCTCCAAACCCCTTCACCTTAGCTGTTCTGATGGTCTCCTTCTAATCCAACCCTGTCCAATTAGGTTACTCTCAAGAAAAATCTCAGCATCTTCCTGTTTGTCCTCGCCATCTCTGCCTTGTGTTTTAGTTTTATACATTTATGCACAATTACTTTTTCTAAACCATATGTAATGGTGAACCTTTAATACTATCCCTATGAACATTCCCTTTCAGCTGCTATTCACCTATCACAAAGCACTCTGGACTCTCTCCTCCACCCAAGATATTGCAAACCTTGCCCTCCTCTCTGTGTGAATTCTCAAATTCACACACAAATAGTCTGACTTGCTCTTGATGACTGTCATTCCTCCACTTACTAGAACAAAATCTCACCTCTGCAGGTTGTCTCCCTCATGTTGGCCTACTCTGCTCCTTTACCCATCTGTCACTCCAACGACTCACCTCACCTCCGTCTTGCTCTCAATTTCCTTGTACAATACCATCTTAACATACAGTACTTCCATGCCACTCCTGACCTCATCATACAGTGCCACAGTCTCTCACCTGGTGCCCTATCATATGCCATCTCTAGGTTCAAAAAGACACATTCCAACTAGGGATGTCCGATATTGGCTTTTTTGTCGATATCCGATATGCCGATATTGTCCAACTCTCAATTTACCGATACTGATAACAGCCGATACCGACATGAGCGCCGGTAAACGCTTCAGGAGCGCATAGGCACTATTTCAGTGTAATGCAAGCATTATTGTATTTTTATCGGTTTTTATTTTATCTACTTTAAAGCAAAAAATTCTGATACTGATATTACATTTTTATGCTAATATCAGGCCGATATTATCGGACATCTCTAATTCCAACGCTTTCTGACCTCCTTTGTATTCGTCCTTAGCATTCCCAAAATAAAATGGCGTCAGTGGGTACTTGTCCTTGGCATAAAGCCATACTG
>OMPJ01042247.1:0-12825 GCA_900312935.1 Carapus acus
GTAAGTAGAGATGTCCGATAATATCGGCCCACCGATATTATCGGGCCGATATTAGCATAAAAATGTAATATCGGTATCGTATTTTTTTGCTTTAAAACCGATAAAATAAAAACCGATAAAAATACAATAATGCTTGCGTTACACCGAAATAGTCCCTATGCACTCCTGAAGCGTTTACCGGCGCACATATCGGTATCGGCTAATATTGGTATCGGTAAATTGAGAGTTGGACAATATCGGCATATCGGATATCGGCAAAAAAGCCAATATCGGACATCCCTAGTATTTGCACATCTTACGACGCAAAATTCTTCTATGTTTCTTGCAATTAACAAATTCTTAAAATTTTACCAGTGCCAACTTATGACTAATTGATCACATTAGCATAAAAACCTGACCTGATTGAGAAAAAGTAGTGACGTAATTTTTGGATTCAGCAGTGCAACATGGTCCAAATTCAGTTGAAAACATATTAGTATATTTAAATTTTAGTGTCTTTTTTAACCAAGTGCTATCAACACCTAAAAACAAACTTAGGAAATCACGATATGGTGTAAGTCAAACTTTGTGCCACCTGACTTTCTCTTCATTCACAGTTTCCCCTCCCCCGCCCCAATCACTCCATCTGCTCGAGCAGTCAGTGCGTCCAGCTGTCGGCGCACCGTCTGGAGCTCCGTTGCTATGGTAGCCAGGGCTCGTTCTATGGAGGCCATGTCTGCTGAGGGCGTTACTTTTGGGCCGTTCATACCAGACAGCGCTCCCGAGCCACAAACCGTCCCTGAGAGTCCAGGCATTGGTGTAGACCGGCGATGTGTCCGCCTCATGTCCGCCACCTTCCCGACCCCATGTTCTGATAGTACCGGTCCAGAATCTCCCTCCTTCAGATTTTGCACCGTGCCCTGCTGGCTACTGCCAAGCAGGAGCTGGTGTAAGGTCCGGTTGATCCTTTTCTCCAGGTCTTGCTGCAGCCTCAGACTCGCCTGCTCCGCCCGCCGCCACCACGCCGCCTCCAGCCTGGACGTGCACTGCTGGCACGTCCCCTTTGCCAGACTGTCCACCTGGGTCCTGAGAGAGGTCACGTCTCCGTTGCACTGAAGGACGGCCTGGAGCAGCATGTTCTGCCTCATGTGCGAGTCCTCTAGAGCGATAGCCAGCTGGTCCCACCGCAGATCCAGGGCTGTTGAGGGTGGACAGTTTCCTGTGGTCGACGTCAGAATAAATGATTGGCTTATTCAGTGCTGCGGCAAACAGTGAAAATACATCAAAACAAACAGACAACAACAAGGTCAAACTATCCTCACCTTCATCTTGAGGAATCTCATTGGCAAGGTCCTCCACGTACTCGTCATCATACTCCGCCTCACGGACTTGTGGGGTTCCGCTCGCCAAGCCGAGCATCCAGAGGAGACACCAGAACATGACGGTGTCCATTTTGGAATCCTGTCAAAATCCTGAGGGCCGTCGAAGGAGCACTTTTCCAAAAGTTCTGCGGATGTTTTTTCCCTGTGTTTACGTTCTGCACCCTATTGAAAACCACAGAGTGAGACTGCTGACTGCAGGAGTGGACTTATAAACTCAGCTGGTGGCAAGAAGGGAGGGCAAAAGCGGGGAGGTTGCCTCTGAGGTGTGTGTATGTGTGTGTGTGTGTGTGTGTGTTCGTGATGGTGACGGCCAAGGTGTGGAGGGGGGCTGAGTAATGCCTTAGTGTAGGTCTGAAGTCAATCTGTCAAGGAAATGTGCGGCAGGAGGTGGGAGGCCTTGAGGTTGGGGGGTCTGGAGGGCTCAGAGAAAACATGAAATATCTCCAAATCATCCAGGTAACACGGCAGAGGTTTAGTAATTGTGCTTGAATTTCAATTTTGACGCAGGCGACTCTAAAAATGTCCTGTCATTTCCCTTATTTCTATTAAATGCCTTGAATGTACCCGTCATGTTGTTATTCTCTTACTTCTCAACAACATTGTAGACCACAACTGACATTTCAAACCCACACCCCACATGTTTTCGTCTCTTTTAGTTATTTGTGTTGCTGAGCAGCGCTTTCTCCTCTCTGGCTGCGATTGTATAACGTTGCCTGGCAACCCCGCTGGGCGAACGCTTCTCCAGATGACATCTATTTGCGGTGACACAGGTCTGTAATCAACCGGTGACGCAAAAATGGGAACATGTCAGGGTCAGAGGAGGAGCCCTGACCTGTCTGTGTCCTGGGCAGAGGACAGACTGCGTCCCGCTGGAGACAAAAGCGGGGTCGGTCGCTGTCTGTTTATTTCCGTCTGGAAGCTGAAAGTGTCGCCGCGGGACAGAGGGAGGTCAGAGGGACGACTGGACTCTGGCAGGTTTATATCAGGAAAAATCTGGACGTCAACGGCCACAGAGAGAGACAGGGAGGGACGATGACAGATGCGGCACATTTCAGGCGCATTTCACGCCTCTGCTGCTGCCACGCCGAGTGTGTGTGTGTGTGTCGCAAACACATTAGCAGGATCCGCCCGCCTGTGTGTTCCTTCCCGTGATAGTCAGCTGGGGAACTGGGTCGTCAAATGACCCCGAAGAGGGAAAATAAACAACAGCCACTGGGGGCTGTTAAGCATCCCCACCTGCACACCACACCCAGCGCACGCGTGTGTGTATTAAACAAAAAGACTCAACCAGGTGCTGAAGGGTGTGGGCTAGTGAGCAGATGGATGTGGAGGGGGAGCCGCTGACAGATGGACAGCTGCTGAATTTCAAGACAAATGAAAATAATAAAATGATAACATAATAATAATAATGATAATAATAACAATAATAATAATAATGATAATGATAATAATAATAATAATAATAATAATAATAATAATAATAATAATAATAATAATAATGACAGATGCTGACAGATGGACAGCTGCTGAATTTCAAGACAAATAATAATAATAAAATAATAATAAAATAATGATGATAAAATAATAAAATAATAATGATAATGATGATAATAATGATAATACTACTACTACTACTACTACTAATAATAATAATAATGATAATAATAATAATAAATAATTAAATACATAATATATAATATAAATATATTCATAATATAAATAAATGATAATAAATAAAATAAAAAGTAGGTACATTGATTTACACATAACCGCATTGATACATGAGATTATTAAGATGCAGTCAAATAATGGCGCAAAAAAACCCAATCCAATCAATCAAACTAAATGCTGCCATCCCTCTGACTAACATCCAAAAGGCTTGAGGTGGATTCATCTAGGTGGGGGCAGATATAAATCAAAATGTGAACTAAATTGGAATCGCCACCAGGCATTTGGCCTCAGTGAGTCTCTCATCACCAGCACACCCGTGGGCCGCCACCTCTCCCTCTCCTTCCTTCCTGGAACTGCTGCAGGACCACCGCGAGAGATGACAGGAGAGGATGAAAAATACGCCGGAGATGCAAAAGAGGAAGAGGAGGAGAGAGCAGGCAGGCAGGCCTATTCCTGGGGTGCTGAGTCAGTGGAAAAGGTACCAAAATAAAAGCCTCTGAATGCTGACTTCTCTGGGCGCAGAGAGGTGATACATGGGGGGCGTCAGAGGAGCTGATTGATTGGACTGAACCCTAGGCTGGCCCCGATTCTTATCATCCAGCCTGTGTATGTGGATGTGGATGTGGTGTGTGTGTGTGTGTGTGTGTGTGTGTGCGTGCGTGTGTGCGTGTGCGTGTGTGTGTGTGTGTGTTGGTTCATATGATTAAAACCACAACACGCTGACTCCATCCACACAGAGGGGATGAAAAACTTCACAAACTAATAAATCATATCGTTCACATATGTCTGGTTAATCCATCCAAGTGTGATGTGTGTCTCTCTGTGTGTCTCTCTGTGTGTATGTGTGTGTGTGTGATGAGCGAGAAACGGGAGAGAGAGGGTAACAGTTGACATCACGGTTTGCATATTTATTTCCACGTTTACCTCTTTGGATGAATCATAATTGGGTCACAACACAACACGTCACACTGACATCAGACACTGAATCGTCATGTCTGAAACGCAATTATCCAATCACAAACGGCCTTACATTATGAGGTCAAGAGCAGAGCTGGGCTGTGATCACATCTACAGCCTGCGTGTATGTGTATGTGTGTGTGTGTGTGTGTGTGTGTGTGTGTGTGTGTGAGTGTTTCCATCAAGAGGCCCTCAAATTGAACCCACCTCACTGCACAGGGGAAATAAACCCTCACAAAATGAACATGTGTAAACCTTTACTGAATTTACCTTTTGGGAAATTTGTGTGTGTGTGTGTGTGTGTGTAGGAGTTTGAGGGGCATAAAGGATAAAGACCCTTTTCAGTGTGCTATCCGGTCACCCCTTAACCAAAACACAAACACACACACACGCACGTACTGTACACATGAACATTTTTCAGATGAGATATCTGGAAAGGAAACACGAGGAAACTTAGGTGTTGGAAGCACCACACACAGGTGTCAGTGTGCGCACACGCACACACACATACGCACACACGCACGCACACGCACACGCACACGCACGCGCACGCACTCGCACACGCACACACACACATACACACACGCACACACCTTCAAGGTGTCGCAGGTTTTGGGAGGTGATAAAATCTCACATTAGACTTGCAAAGTTACAACGATTTTCTGTGCTTCGCACTCTCTCTCACACACACACACACACACACACACACACACACACACACACACACACACACACACACACCGAGGTGACACAAATGTCACGGCACCATCGCTAGTTCTCTTAGTTGGCTACTGTGTGTGAACCAACAAATACACAGCCCCTTCTTGGACGAGGAAGCTAGAGGAACAAGCGACGGCACTTATCCTCGATCGCTAACCCGCTCACAAACACAACAAACACGCGACGGCCCTGCTACAGTTACCACCACGCCCATCCCACCTAAATCTCTGGCTCCGTCAATGGCTTCACACTGAAGGTTCTTGAGCCATCTGCTGATCATCTGGCACCGGGCCGGCGTTCTCTCTCTCTCTCTCCCTCCGCTCGCCTGGCAGCCCTCTTGGCACTCGCTCCCCCCGCTGCCTTGCCAGCACATCCCGGTGCCAGCCATGTGGCTGCCTGTGTTTGGTTCAAACGAGGATACCAAATACGTTTTTATCAAGGGTGGGGATGTCATGTGACCACTAATTTCCTGTTCGTTTAAGGGCTTCTCATTAAGCTCATCTGATATTGGTGCTTCAGCAGCCTGTGTCGAATCATCCCACAAAAAAAAAAACTTTCCCTCCATCGCTTATGTCGGGCGAGCTGTCTGCACGTGATACGCCGGTGAGAATATCACGCCGCCATCGTCTCGGGGAAGAGTGCCGATTTCTATGTCTGTTAATTTGATTTCTTATCTCCGATTTTCTGTCACATGGTGCCAGCCGCCTCCTCCGCGCCCGTCACCTCGCACTCCGTTGTGCTCTCGCTGGCTGAGGCACGAGGCGTCTCAGAGTCGCTTGCATTCTCCGCCGCCGCGCAGGAGCAGGGCGGAAGAGGAAGAAGAAGGAGAGGAAGACCCCGTGTTGAGAGCGGAGACCCGATGGGGGGCGGCAGGTAGCTGTGGATCGTGGCCAGACGATGATAAGCAGACATCGTGGAGGTCGGTGTCTGCGGGTGGCAGGCAGGGGACAGCTTCTCCGTCCTTGGAGGAGACCTTGGAGACGCTGTCGTTGAGGTTGTTGTTGTTGTTGTTGTTGGTATTGGTCGACTGAGGCGTCCCGGAGGATTCCGTGGTTGCATATCCATTGGTCGACAGCAAACCAGCTTTCGGAGAGTCCTGCTCAGAATCACACGGTTCGTGGATGACGATGGCCGGAATAGAGGACACGTGGTTTGACCCCTCGGCCCTCTGGGACGCTGGGGCGCTGGGCGACGGCCGATCGGCCGACGCAGAAACTGCTGACTGCCAGTTGTTGGAGCAGAGGACGGCGGGGAGACTGCGAGGAAACGCACAAGCACAGGCAGCTGGGTCAACACGCGCCTCTGGGACAGACACACACATACACACACACACACACCTGGCCAGCTCTTTGAGCAGCTCCTCAGTTTGCTGATGGCACTGAGCGTAGTAGCAGGTCTGCGCCTCCACGAAGTCGGTCAGACTCTGCATGTGGTTGGCCTGAAAATGGCCCACAAAACGAAGATACGCAGCGATGTAAATACCAATAAACATAAAACCGTCTCTCTCGGCACCTACGTGGGTTTGGCTGAGTCCCTCCAGAAGCTGTCTTGTAATTTCAGCTTGGCGATCAAATAGACTCTGGCAGATGCCCAGCTCCGCCTCGGCCTACACACACACACACACAAACACAAATTGATTCTCGTCTCATTTACACTACACAGCTGTGGCTATACACAAAAATAGCTGTGAACTCACTTGAGAGATTTCCTGTGCCCAAATCTGAAGGGAGGGAGAGAGGCAGTGAGAGAAAGAACACGTGACTTTCTCATTGAGCAGAAGCTGAGCATAGCTAGTGTTAGCGTTAGCGTCCGACCTTCATCCATTTCACACGCAGGAAGCTGAACATGAAGGAGACTTGAGCCAAGTAGTCGTCTTGTACCGGGTTCACATTCAGGCTCTGAAAAAAAGAATGAGGATGAGGATGATAACGAGGTCGACTGTGATGCCGACGCCGACGCCGACGCAGCAGGCCTGACGAATCAAATAACGAGTACTTCCACTAACGTGAACGGAACTCACGCGGTCCTCGTCTTTGGCCTGGTGGGCTTTCCTCAGCCTGGTCTTGGCAATGTCCAAGTCTAAGCGCTTATTTAGCAGCATCCTGCGCTCGTCCTGCAAATACACTCATCGTCAGTCTGGTATCAGACATCCAGTGGTGTGTTTGTGTGTGTGTGTGTGTGTGTTACCTGTATGACTCTATATTGGCCCTCGGTGAAACACCGCAGCGGAGTGAGAAAGTGGATGTTGGTGCTCTGCGCGAACCTACGCTCCGTTTCGCCGAGCTGCTTTAGAGTCTCTCCACACCTGAGCAGCGCCGTCCCTGAAGCAAAAAACACTGATTTTCAATGCTAATTACATTTTGTAAATGTGTATTTAACCAACTCACTTGCAGTCACTTCGGTGCCAGCCTGAGGCCCGGTACTGCTACAACGCGTAATTAGAATTTCCACGCAGCAAGACTCACCGTACGGCGTGCTGGGCTTCATTTCGATGCCCGCCTGGCACATAACGTCTCCTAGGACCTCCATGGCACGAGGCCGAGGAGGGACACTCCACTCCAGGTGCCCGTACAGGCGATCCTCTAACCGCGCTCCTACATAGTACAGGTCAAGGGGTCAAACGTTGCAGAGCATGAGGATGGATGGATTGAAAAATCTCTGGAAGTACCCTAACATGGTTGCAAAGCTTGTTTCAAACATCACTCAACTCTGTTCCTGTGGCTAAGATGGGTATCAGGCCCGCTCGCATGGGTCGCTGTCCTAGATAAACCCACAACCCATCTTGGCTCAGGTTAGTACTATGAGCGAGTCATGAAAACTTGCCGATTTTTCTACACAACTACAGAAATTCTGGTTTGAAGCTCCTCAGTACTTAAACTAATACTACAAGAGTTTGGCATTGAGGACTACTATTGAGTGCAGAGGGCTAACATACAAACTTCCTACATAACAGACCTGCATGGATCAATGAAAGGCAATAATAATAATGATGATAATTATAATAATTAGAGATGTCTGATAATATCGGCCCACCGATATCATCGACCCGATATTGGCATAAAAATGTAATATCGGTATCAGATTTTTTGGCTTTAAAACCGATAAAATAAAAACCAATAAAAATAGAATAATGCTTGCGTTACACCGCAATAGTGCCTATGCATCCTGAAGCATTTACTGGCGCATATGTCGGTATCGGCTTATATCGGTATCGGCACATTGAGAGTTGGACAATATCAGCATATCGGATATCGGCAAAAAAGCCAATATCGGACATCCCTAATAATAATAATAGTAGTAAAAGTAGCAGTTTTAGTAGTAATTCTATGTGAGGAGGCTGCTCACATGTCAATAGTACTTATTGCCCATATTTTAGAATATGCCTCTTGGGTGCCTTTCGTGGTCCTTGCAGACACCCATTGGAAGTCCAGCCCCAAGTGCTGGCCAATGAAATCCTCCAAAAATGTCAAAAAATATATATAAATATTGGCTCTTTTGCCGATATCCGATATGCCGATATTGTCCAACTCTCAATTTACCGATACCGATAACAGCCGATACCGATACGTGCGCCGGTAAACGCTTCGGGAGCGCATAGGCACTATTTCAGTGTAACGCAAGCATTATTGTATTTTTATCGGTTTTTATTTTATCGGTTTTAAAGCAAAAAAATCCGATACCGATATTACATTTTTATGCTAATATCGGGCCGATAATATCGGTGGGCCGATATCATCATCGGACATCTCTAATTTCAGTCATGTCAAAAGTTCCCGGTATGGGGCTGTCATGGCCTCCGCTGGCGTAGGACCACTGAGTGTTGCCGTAACACAGCTGCATGAGCACCGTGCACGGGAACAGCTGGAGTTAATGGTAAATGCGCTTCAGCCGCGGAGGTTATTGCTGGTGGCAGCCAAATGGAGCCGCTTATTAGATAGATTGCAGAGCAAATCCACTTAGAATCAGTTCAGATAAGTGGATGTCAAGGCAAACCCAGGGCCAAAGAGAGACAAACAACAGCTGAAGCATAACGAGGTTATGGCTGTCTTTGCAAATGTTGTTTACTCAGGGGGTACAATGATGGAGACGTCTTGAAGTCACATGGGCGTGTCTGCCTCTTTGTTACCCGCGGCTGCCACTGCCAAGCACAGAATTTTATGGTCATAAACCTATATCAAAAATGTATTTCGGAGAAAAAAAGAACGAGGTTACGAGGCCGCACACATTCAAAATACCCCAAATTCGACGTTGTCTTCTCTTTTTTTTTAAACTTTCTGCCTCGCAAGTGCCGGACAGGGAGAAAGAAGAGAGCGGAGAAGTTCTCACCGGGGTTAGGCTGCAGCACAGCCTCCGTCTGGCTGATGATCTGCTCCGAGTGAGTCTTGGTGGCCTCTGCCCGGGTCAGCAGCTCCTCCAGCCGGCTGTCCAACTGCGTCCTGTCCGCCTGACCCAAAGTCTCCCCGGTGTACTGCGCGGCCGTCGCGAACACAACAGCCGGTTAAGGGAAAAAAATCGCAGACAAGGAAGGATTTGCTTAAATTAATTCGTGATTGCTGCATTTTTACCTGAACCGCTCGGTTGATGAGCTGTCCAGCCTCCACAGCCAGCTGAGACAAATCCATGTCAGCGCCTTCAAGGTCGCCGCGTCGCCGGTGACGGGACGTCAAAAACAGCCGCCGGGGGACGCAGCTGTGCTCGCCATGGACTCAGACGTCCAGCCTGCAACCAGATCGGCAATACGAAGCGTTAACGGAACCCACGGCGGCGAGTCGCAACCGAGGATGGAGCGCAGGTTGACGGATTGCTTGTTCGCTGTCGTCCTCCAACCATGTTGTGGCGATATCATACTAGACGCTAGAGGGCGCTGTGTCGCCGCTTTCACACAGCGTGCAGCCTTGGTAACGTCGAGTCGACACGCTGGGGAGGGTTTGAGGAAAGGGGTCATTTTAAACCGGCAGCATCATTAGAAACATTACAGTATATTTGAAAATTTTCACCAACAACAATATGGTTGTCCAGGACTATCTTTGCTTCGTCTTGTACAATTATTTAGAAAACAAACGGCTCTTTAATGGAAAAACAGAATCAAACACCGCGACTCAACGCTGCATATATGCTTGTGCTGATTTAGCAAGTGAAACGAGGCACACTGAGCAAAAATAGTTCGTTTAGAAAATGTTAATATGATCTACAAGTCAGAGGTAAAGGAAATTCAAAACCCACTCTTCCTACCTCTTCATCAAAATGTGAAATTTCAAAATCTACCATGAAGTTTGTGAGCTTGTCAACAGCCAGTTTTAGCTCCCTCTCCCTGCTGCCCCCTGCTATCTAAAGTCCAGTTGTAGCAGCAGCCATGTATTGACAAAAAGGAGGAAAATAAGAATGAAGAACACGAGGACAATCTGAGTGCTGGAGCTCATGCTTGGCCCCAAAAAACCCTCATCGCTCAGTCCATAAGACCCCACAGCATCCAGGTATATTACAAAGAAAACCCCGAGACGCTTGATGCCACATTTGACAGATAGAGGTAGAATGGATAAGGAGAAAGACTGAGGAGAGGAAGAGAGGATTAGTCCAGTCAGCTGACAGTCTGTTGGCTACTGTAAGTCTAAGCAGGGTTAACAGCTTAGAGGACGCACTCCTCACCCACGCCTCACATTAGCAAAACATCTTTTATTATCAAGATATTTACAACAGTGCCACGATCACATTTCATACCTCCACAACGTTGGCGACTTGAAGCAACGCTCACAAAATGTTTGAACTGGTTCGAAACCATGGAAAGTTTGTGACTTACGTATATAAAATATGAGTGAGCCAGACTTCATTTCATTGTTTTCTTTTGGTACCGGCTAGGCCTGGTGTGTGTGTGAGAGTTTGCGTATGTGTGTTACAGGTAGGGTCCCCAGCCTAGATACATCTGACAGAGCAGTTTATCATCAGTGGCCTCCTCTATGAGGTAGTGGACATGTCCCTCTATGGACAGAGGCAGGCCCAGCACTTTGTTGCGGCTCTTGATCACACCTTGCAGCCGCTGCTCGATGTCGCACACGTGAGTTTTAGCCTGCGAGGAGGTGGAAAAACAGCAGGGTGAACTGAGCGTGTGCTCACAGGTGATCAACAGACAGGGTCCGACATCCTCTGCATTTGTTTCTATATGCAAACAAACACCCACGCACCTTCTCGTTGACTATCTCTCCTGTCTCGTTGGCCTGTGCTTTGGAGATTCCTTTGCCTTGTTTGCTCCACTCCACCAGTGGATCGTGAAGGAAAGTCTTGAGGACACTGAGTGTAAAAAACAAAGAGACAAACATTCAGAGGTGGCATCCACATCATTCATCATTCATTATCAGACAAAGACATGCATGTAGAAGAGACTGAACTCCAAGATGTGTGTGTGCACCTCATAAGCGGTTCGCTTTGGTCCCTCATTAGCCTCAGTGTGACCTCGCAGGCCTGTCTGAAAAGCCCCTCAGTGCCCATAGGCCCCATGGCATGGACCATGTTCTGGGTCAGACGGAATGGGACCACCTCTGGCACGTCGAATGTCTCCCCCTAGTGGGGAAGTATGATAGATGCCATAAGTCTGAGATTAGTGCCAAAATGACGGAGCCTCCAAAACACTTTCCAAACACCAACTGAATCCAGGGGTTTAAAATCGTGTGCATCTCACTGAGTGTAGTGAATCTAACGCACCTTGTTGAAGAGGCAGTTAAAGTCGACGTGAACACATTCCCCCGTGAACGAGTCGAAAAGGATGTTTTCTCCGTGCCGATCGCCCAGACCCAAGATGTAGCCCACCATGGACATCACAGCAGTGGAGCGGCAGTACGCAGAACGACTGCTGTACCTGTAAGCACACAACAACAACAACAACAACAACAACACACTCCCTGGTAAACTGTGACTTTTTTGCATCTAGAAATGACTGACAAATCTCAAACTCACAACTCGTTTCGATGTTTTTAGGTGTTAAGTTATTCCGGAAGCTGAGGGGCAGAACTGTCTGAGAATTAAGGAAAGGGTCTCACCATGATGTGGGGTCAGGGAACGTTCGGAGAAACCATTCGTAAAAGACAGGGGGGTGGCGTGCACACAGCACTTCCTTGTGGATCCGGATCCTCTCATCAAAGGGGGCTGTCTTAGGGAGGATCAGCTTCCTCAGCTCTTTGCCTGACAAGTATACGCCTACAACACATACACATGCACTCGTGAAGAACTACATCATGTTGGGAGCAGAGTACACTAGTCATTTCTTGGATTGAGGAAATTTCCTCAGTAATTGTGTGAGACTGTCTGTGTATGTCTATGGCAAGGGTGCCCAACGCGTCGACTGCAGTCTACCAGTCGACCGCGGAGGTAGTGTGGGTAGTCCGCGTCATGCAGATATACACAGACCAGCATTCGCATGCGCGCACAATGACAAGTATGCGCAGGCGCACATAACGGTGCCTTCCCTGCTTGCCAGCGAGTTATCATTTAATTTAGATTCTAAATTGACACTCAGCTCCCAAAAGGAAGCTGAGTTTTTAAAAAAAAGGGAAACTCAGCTCCCAGTGTCCAAATTGGTGTCCATCACCATGGATGGAGCACCCGCGATGGTTGGTCGCTTGAATGGATTTATTGCCAAGTGCAGGGAGGACGACGCTTTTCTGGACTTCCTTAATTTACCACAGCATAATACGCCAACGAGCACTATGCGCCAAAATGCTCAACATGTAGGATATAATTGATTTCGCAACAAAGATCGCCTGTTCTATTCGCGCCAGATCTCTTCAAAGACGGCTTTTCCATGCGCATCTGGATAACGCAGACTGTGACTCTCTGAGTTTCTGTTGCACGCTGATGTCAGATGTATGGAGCCCGGCAAGTATCATTGGGTGAAAAAAAAAAAGAAGAAGAAGGCAAAACCGTGCGCACGGCTTTTGCAACCCGTGCGCACGGTTTACTAATCGGTGCGCACGGTCGAGGGAAATTCCTGCAAACATCTCGAGACCTGTGTCCGGTAGCTGTCAGGTCAGTGTCTGCTATCCGGATAATGCGTCTCTGGCTGGTTCCATTCAGTGCAAGTCAACAGAGTAAGGTAAGGACCCAAAAAAGTGTTGTATTCAGGACT